>QFEZ01000263.1:0-20958 GCA_003316425.1 Russula lepida | reverse complement strand
GCCCCCCCCCCCCTACAAAGCCATAGGAGAAGCTCATAAATGGTCAGACCGCAGGCAGTAATAGCATCATCATTGCAGGTTCGTGTATAGATAGCTTAGTGCTACATAGGGCAGCATGCCCCAAGGCGCACGTTAATGGATGCAAAAAAAAAATTGCTACTAGTTTTGCCACAGCTTCCGCTCTCTTATCCTCCCCTCGTGGTATCACCGTCGCCCTATTGTGAATTGTCACTAATAGTACACATCACCCTCCTTTTCAAGGTGTGCTGATTAGTCCTATTAAATGCCAAGCTGCACGGGCAGTGCGGCCCCGCCAGCAGCCCCGGAACTGAGAAGGCACCATCCTTTTGTCCGCGTGGTTGACGCGATGTGCATTTTACATTTTTACTGCAGGCTGGCAATGGATGAACAACCTGGATTTTATAGGAGATGACAACATGTGCCGCGGAAGGCTGTTTCTAGTAAATGACAGTGTTGGGAAAGGGGAGTACCGTATCACGCCTCTGCCAATATGCACCCCGTGGATGCACTGCTGAGTCCTTGCCGTAGGCGACACCAATATCCCAAGTTCAACTTTTATCATGAAGCAAACGACACATTCTGGAGATATTTTATGGACTAATAATCGGTCCAATCGTTGACAGACTACAGAGTCAAGTCTTCTTGAGAGCTATGGTAAAATGAATTTTATTTTCCTCCGAATGGCTGACCCAACACGTATGGAAACGCCATTCACTGGAGGTCTCTTGGTCGGCGTTCGCCTCTGGGAGGTGCGGTGTCACGGTAGAGTTCATTGCGGGAGCCGGGACTTGCTCGGTATTATTGAAGTGGTGCCCAGCGTAGTATGTTCCGCCTTGTCCAATATTATTGTATGGCTACGTGGAATGGCAGAATAAGTGGATGACGATCGCTAGGTATTGAGTGGAACGAACTGACCATCGAATAGTCACTATTCTGCAGGGGTTGAGGAGCTGGGGTCCCCCAAGACGCAGCCATGGTATGGTTGGTGCCATACTCGGAGAGTGAGCCTCCATACACGTCGTTGTCATAGCCAAGTCCGGTACGAAAGGCAAGCTCATCTCTGTAGATGTCCTGTTCATTCTTGGAGCCATCAGTAATGCTTGCGGTCGGGAGAGACATCGGGGTCATACTGTAGTATAGGGTTGGGTTAGTACTTGGGTATTGCCAGTGTAGGGTTGCGAGACCCTCTGGGCAAAAGCGGAAGTCATAATGTCGGTCTAGTGAGGAGACAACGTGCGATGAGCATTCGACCACCATGACATCGACCACGAAGAACGAACCCTTACGGCTCCGGGATGTGATGGGTATCCCGAGTCCGTGTTGTGACTCTGAGTTGACTCGGACGGGTACTGCCCGTAGGCTTGCTGTGTGTATGGCGTCTGCATATTGCGGGACCATGAGACATTTTTGAACCATTATTTATACTCTGTCGACGTCAACGCTTCGACTGGGACTCTGGGAGTCTCCTAAACCGAGCATTCCATGTAGGGGTATTAGGATACCGTAATGAAGGATAACAGAGCCAGAAAATCGGCTGCAAATTAAATTACGAGTACCAAATTACTGGCTGTGACCATGTCACGAATCGATGACATGCCAGTGCGTGCGTGCTACACGCGCCCGGGCGAACTTGAACTGAACATAAAATCGGTGAAAGTACCGATTCCCAGCTTCTGGACAGCTGTACTTCGTAAGGCACCGTGCATGAGCGCTCGGGAGATTTAGGGCTAGTCCTTGAGAGAACGCAGACGTGAACGATTCGAGAAGCGCCCACATGTACAGACTGGGGCACTTTGCCATTCGGCGCTCGCGGGAATTTTGAATAATAAAAAATGATTACATGGGCAATTTGACGTGCCCTGTGTGAACCCTAACACAACGTCCGGTTAGGTCTTGGTATTACACACAGTGATCTGTTTCCGATAAACCAGCTTTTCTGTTGTGTTGATAAGCGCCCTTACACCGCGACATGGTTACTGGTGTTTTTCAAAGTTCGGAGGTAATAGACCGTTCTGTGGGACCGGCGTGTGGATATCACATATTCACATTATAAGGGACACGATGAGAAGAAGGCACGCACAGCACAGGTTATCTAGGTGATCTTACTAGAACGAGAATGCCTTTTTTTTTTGTCCTTTTCCAGACAGCCTGTGTGCCCTGTGGGACCAGGGACCTTTGAGTTAAGTTGGGTGAAACCGTGGCGTTCCAAAGTCAAGGCGACGCTGGTGATCGATCATCCAGAGCCTCTTCTTGACAGGACTTGCTACTGCCAGTGCCAGTGCCAGTGCCAATGTACACTGGCAATCGTCAACCGTGAGTCCGTGACTCCGCGGCGGGGGTCCAATTCAATCGCTGGGAACTCCGAGTCCGAGTAGCGCGCCATTGGCGCCATCGTCCATCGTGCCTGGCTCTGGAGACCGTTCTACGTTTCGAACGGTTCATAAATTAGTCCATTCCCACTCCATGCAGCCTCGAGGCCCCAAAACATTTGAAACGACCATAGTAGTCACGGTAGCCGAGCCACAGACAAAAAATTTTCACTATCCAGCAGATCCAATCCACCCGATTCTACCTTCTTCAGATATGGTACAATGACCGTCCTTCAAACACCCAAGGGCACCGGCGCTGCATTTGTCCCTGTCTCAACCCGAGTTCTTGGAAGGTAGTTGGCTTCCAATGCCAGACACCACTTAGTTCCCGCGTACTTCTCAGCCAGGATGGTTTCAAAGTCCCATTTGCAACACTACAGCACGGTGTGAAAAAATAATAAAACACCTTAAAACCCAATAAGAACAATTGGTCACTATAGGGAAGTAGAAGACTGACGGTCAATTTCCGATAAGAATACTGCCATAATGTGCATGAACCACCCCAACAGTTGAAAATAAGTTACGTGCTAGACTAGATGAGATCCTTGAATGTCAAATCGCCAAAGAAGTAAAAAGACACTACATTACACAACTCGCTTTTACATGTACAACTTAGCTGACCCAGTCAAGATCCTGCACGTCTGGTGCCGGTCGTGATCCATGTCCGTTTTTTCGCGACGTCGCCGGAAGTGGGCGAATCCACAACTTGACATGCCCCACTTTGGTACCAGTGAGCAGCCAACGTGGGAGGAAAGTGATTGCTGTCAGCATGTCGTTCTCGAGCTGCTTCACTAACACTGGTTGCACAATCGCGACCTCGTTGCGTGACGGTGCGGGGTGGTAGCGCGGGAGAGGACCTTCGCCCCCCAGAGGTGGGAGGTGGAGCATTGAGTAGTCAGCTGTGAGTGTGTCGGGGCCAGGCCCGGGGCGGCGACGAGCAGCGAGCGAAAGGGACGAGGCCATGGAAAGGCGTTGGTGGTGTGAATGTAGTTTCGGGCGGTGCAGTATTCCACTCGAGAAGTCCCACTGCGTTGCGTTAAGGTCACATCAGCGCCAATTTGACAGGAAACGTTGAAAAAAAAGAAAAATCATCTTACTAGAATCAACTTGTTATCTTCTCCCACGCTACCAAAGCGATACGTTCGCCCGTCGCAGCGAAGGTCGTCAAAAGCAAGTGCAGACAAAAAGGACGAATGTCCCTGGCAACGCGCGATGACGCGTTGCTCCCACGGGGAGAAAATGTTCACCAAGTCGTCTTGGCCGCCAGTCTTACCAGGACAGATAATCAGACAAGGAGAATCCCCCCTTGAGTTTGATGGAGACTCACGATGATAAACCGGCCATCTGGTGACCATGCTACGCATGTCAATGAACCGAAATAAGCAGCATAACAATCTACAAGCCTGACGATCCTACGTTCAACCTCAGTAACACGGGCACAAAGGAGAACGGCATACTGTTCCGCCAATGCGTCTATCACTCGCAGACAACCGTCCTCAGAGATAGCCGCAACGTACTTGACGTCGGGCGAGAATACAAAGTCTGTAAAAGTCAAACATTATTCTCAATCCCGCCGTTGATATGATACGTACCGACGACGCCCCGTTTTGACACCTTCCAATGGCTCACGGGGTTCTTCGTAGCTTTGTCCCTGTCGCCTCTTCCTCCTCCTGACTGAGCTCCAGTAGCATTGACGGGATGCCATGGGGGAATAGTAACGAAGATACTGTCCAGTGGGTTCCACTCCCCGGCTGGTGAACTCCCTCCGGGGGACGGTGGTGACGGATCGTTGGTTGGAGGGCGGGGAGGCGATGCCAGGGACGCAGTTGGGGCTTGTGGCGTGAACATGCCATCTTCGCGGTCTTTGTCGTAGACGACAATGGTGCCATCTGCGTGTGACACGAGAAAGAGGTTTGGAGACGATGGCACCCATCGTACAGCAGTACAGGGAGAGTTGGAGATGCGACCCTGCGATTACGCGTCCATTTCATCTACTTCTAGGCAAACCCTTGTTGATGGTCTTACCTGCTTGTTCAGTCGCCCGTATCTTAATGCAATCGGGTCTACGCTCATGAGACGTACAGCAACTAGAGGGTTTGGTCCGCACGGACTCACCGAACCATATAAGATCGCCAGTTTGGAAGCCGATGATAATGTCTAAATGCTCGTGAGAGGCCGTTGAATGATTCACGTCGAGACAGGTTGGATGCGCCGCAAATCCGACACGAACCAAGGGTTCCTAGAAGAGGGGGAAAGCGGTTTGAGCTCTTCGCGAAGGAATGAGGAGCAAAACGTACCTTGGCTTGTACACCAGCCTCAACCCAGTAGAAGTTCCTTGCAGAGTTGTAAAACACATATGTGGCCTCTCCCTGTTTTGCCTGCAGTGCCTTTGCAAGGCCTTCCACACACTGCAATCTGGTGATGAATGTTGAAGACGTTGTGCGTATATTGTGTTTCGGACGAGATAACCCCCTGCGCTTGCCGCCTGTTGGAGGCGGCGGACCAAAGAGACCATGGGGCTGATCTGGTACAGTAATCGATGTTGGTGTAGTGGCATCTTGGGTACCACCCGCATCAGGCGAGGTGACATCCTCGGGCGTTTCGCCGCTCGAAACGCTCACGCCATCTTCTTTTGTTGCAGCGGTGGGCGCGAGGCCCTTCTCTTTCCAGAAGTCCTTTCCACCGCCCAAAAGTTGTCCGAGACCCTGGATGGCAGGTTGCTTCGTTGCGGGAAAGCGCACGGTGATGGTAGATAGGCGCGTCGGGTACACGGGGGGAGGAGCCGTGTGAGGGGGGGGAACGGGTTTGTGGTCCTCTGTGAGGGAGTAGACACCCTCGGGGGCGACGAAGGTGTGCTCGCTCTCCATCGTCGGTGACAGCGCACCTTGCAGATTGAGCTGGGAGCAGGAGCGGTTAACGCGCTGGCTCACCAAGTATAGGTAGACTGGCCCTTTCTTTCCTCGGATCTTATTCCCCCGTTCCCCGACAAAACCACCATGTCCTTCTCCTCCATCGCCCCAGCCGTCCGCGCTGTCAGACCCAAGACCCCCTTGACCGTGCGTGCAATGAATTCTATTCCATCTTTTATTCCTAAAACAATTGTCCACCCTTCGACTGCAACAGTGTTTAAGATTTGGCGCACGACGCTGGGAGTCGACCGGAGCGGAACCTCCGCCCGCCGGGGGACATCTTCCTTCCATCTCAACCTCTAAAATCCTTCGTGGAACCCGCGAGGCTGCCCTCAGAACTCCCGCTATCAAGTGGCTAGATGAAGACGGCACTTCGCCTTTGCAAAACACGATCGGGGGTCGCGAAACGCGCAAAATGAACCTCTATCAGGCCGTCAGGGATGCGATGGGGTATGTTCGTTTCGACTGCCGTGTCGTGTCCGCGGCTTAGTGTTTGTCAGTATTGCCCTCGCAAAGGATGATACAGCCGTCGTCTTTGGCGAGGATGTCGCGTTCGGTGGAGTGTTCAGGTGTACCATGGTATGTTGTGTGTCTTTTCTCCGATGCCCGTGTTGATTAGCCTCACTCATGTAGGGCTTGGCAGAGGAGTTTGGTATGCCATGTCATCAAGCATCTGTTTCTCCGATGATTCAACCATTTTACCAGGTCGGGAGCGTGTCTTCAATACTCCTTTATCAGAGCAGGGTATCGCAGGCTTCGGAATTGGTGTAGCGTCGATGGGCCAAACGGCTATTGCAGAGATCCAGTTCTCCGACTATATATTCCCTGCCTTTGACCAAGTACGCAGCACCATCTTTTATCAAATCCAGCTTTTGACAAATAGCTTGCAGCTCGTGAATGAAGCTGCTAAGCTTAGGTACCGCAGTGGGGGTCAGTTCAACGTCGGTCGCCTTACAGTGCGGACACCAACAATGTCCGTTGGCCACGGAGGATTATATCATTCACAAAGCCCAGAAGGCTTCTTTATGGGCGCTTCAGGGCTCAAGGTACGCAATGAACCCGCTCGAGTTCGTGCAGCCAACGTAAACCGAAGCACAGATCGTCATCCCACGCTCCCCCGTCCAAGCCAAAGGATTACTTCTCGCCTCGATACGCGACCCGAATCCAGTCATCTTCATGGAACCCAAGATTCTCTACCGCTCTGCTGTAGAGCAGGTCCCGATCGACGATTACGAGCTGCCGTTGGGTCGCGCAGAGGTCTTGGTGCCCGGTGCAGACCTGACGCTTCTTACGTGGGGCACGCCCGTGTACCACTGCGAGACGGCGCTTTCGCTGCTCGCGAACCCCCCGCCCTTGCTCGCCCCACTCGTGCCGGCATCGGCTCGCCAGGCGCGGATCGAGCTCATCGACTTGCGCACCGTGCTCCCCTGGGACGTCGAGACGGTAGTGGAGAGCGTCCAGCGCACTGGCAGGCTTGTGATTGTGCATGAGGCGAGCCGTACAGGAGGCGTTGGTGCCGAGATCGCGGCTGAGGTTCAGTCCAAGGCGTTTCTTAAGCTGCACGCTCCCGTGCGTCGTGTTACCGGTTGGGAGTGAGCGTTTTTTTTCATCATATACCAAAGGTTGACAAAAAGAATAATGACTGATTTTTCTTTTCTCTGCGCAGTACGCCCGTTGGATTGCAATTTGAGAAGTTCATCATACCCGATGCTATTCACATTTTGGACTCTGTCATGGAAACATTGGCATTTTAATTCATTACAAGTGTATAATGCATTATCATCATTATCATCTTTGGCGGAAGATTGAGATGGCAAGACCGTTCATTAGTATCCCAAAATGAGGATCGCGAAGCGAATCGGTTCATTTCCCTGTGATATTAGTACGCCGATCTAACCGCGGCTCCCAGCTGCCTCGTGTGTGCCCTGAGCACCCTGAGTACGAAGGGGTGTCACATTTCAATGCCGCTGAGATGCGATGGAACTGTTAGTATTAGTGGTGGGTCAGAAGCTGGTGCACATTTTCCATAAATAGATAAATAGCACATGACCACGACGAGCAAGGCATTCAGGGTTCCCCATTACTAGTGCCACCACCGTCTCCACTATTCTCATCCTCATCCTCATATTCATATTCATCTTCCCCCTCGTCCGCACCCGAGGCCACTGTATCGCCTCCAACAGCAAGCGCCCAACTCTTATCTCCATTTTCGTATACCACCTTCACCCAGCGAAGCGTAGGCCCCCAGATGAGCCAATATCCGATCGATCCAGCGAGGGCAAGACCAATCCAACGCCACCGCATACGTTCGAATCGCTTCTCCTCTTCAGTTTTGGGTCGACGCGGCTCATTCCACCAAGAATGGAAGCTGGGGTAGGGGAGCAGCGCGCTTAGTCTATATCGCTCTGGTGGAAGCACCGGCGCAGAGGGCGCCACGGCACCGAGAACGCGTCGTGCGTGCGAGATAAGTGTGGGGTACGACGAACTCAGGAGCGACGAAAGCAATGTGTCGGGGAGCGGCGCGTGGATGAGAAGCAGGATATGTGCAGCTAGTGACAAATCTAACGTCGTCGGCCTTGAAAAGGGATCCCATCAATCTGGCGAACACAGGGCATATATATAGTCGCTATCAATGCGCACCTATCATAAAAGAAAAAGTTATTGTCACCCAGTAGCCTTACGTAGAGCTCAAAGGCTGCGCGTGACTTTTCCAAGACCTGTTATAGTCAGACCGAATGATTGTTTGAAGCTTTGAAGGAGGACTGGGGACGGACTCACCCGCTCACGCTGGAATGCATTTTTAAAAGTTTGCTTTGGATCTTCCTTCTCGACTTCTTCCTTCTCGCCAAAACGCTTCGGCTTCTCGGACTCAGACTCTTCTGCAGCGGTAGTCCAGAATCCATTGACCTCAAGTCGAGCTTGATACGCCTGACGGATGCGACGAGGGACGTAATAAGATTGTGGGATTTTGTAGAAGGAAGATAGGGTGGGGTGCATGACGCCGGCGTAATTTGCGGGAACGGTGTAGAACGCATGGGCCTGAAAGAATGATAAGTTTAACACGATGTGGAACTTGAATAGACGGTGACAACGCACTACAAGATCCCCGAGGGCTGATTCTATGTGGGCAATCCAAGCGATACGTCGTGCACGCTCAGAGGTACTGAGCAGCGCGTCGACATCAGCAGAAAATGGGAGCTCGAGCCCGTCAGCCTCCGCCTCCGAGACGGCGGGCAATGACGCGGGCGTCAGAGCAGCCACATATTTCACAATGGAAGCCAGAGGCGCGACAGTGTGGTGACCATGCGTTAGAAACGGAAGTTGGCCTGCGAGAAAATGTTTCAACGTGAGGTGAGGTAGTACCCCCGGCTGACACTAACCTACCACTGGGTGACGCATCTGGGTCGGTACATTCCTGAATTGAGAAGCGTCCTGGTAGCGCGAGTTGGAGATAGAACGCGGCTGCGATACAGGAGGGTTCAATAGAGGGGAGGTCCCACTTTGATGGCCATATGTGCAGTGTCAGCGTTTGTGCCGAGTGAGTCGTCATGCCTAACGACTCCAACTTGCAAGTCGTCGATGTACATGTACAGTAGCAGCTCACTACATGACTGACGCTTCTTTCTGGACAGAGAGATAAAAGATTCTAGGACACTATGGCCGAGTGGTTAAGGCGACAGATTCGAACTTGAAATTTGAATATCTGTTTCCCTCTGGGAGCGCAGGTTCAAATCCTGCTGGTGTCGACTTTTTTAAGTTTTTCTCCTTTCCTTGCTGGTTGACCACCAGCGCGACATACAAAATGCAATCTTTCGATGCACCCCAATACCTCTGTAATCTGCAACACAGGAGTGCAGTACCACGAACGGCGCGCCGCATGTCTGCTAGTTCTTATATCATCGACCCTGATCCAGGCCCGCTCCCATTCAACGAAAAGACTTCATGCTGCTCTCATATAGCGATGCGATGCTTGGTAACTGATTGAAATTTACTTCAGGCCTTAAATGTCGGCAGATTGAGAAAGAATATTCCGAAATCGAACGAATATGCCTGCCAACATTGAAACAGCGTGGCACCGCGCCCAACAACCAATACGACTGTCATGCCACCAACTGTTACCGGATCAATGGGCTCGAATTCAAGCCACCGACCACACGCATCTTACAAGTCTGGGCCCGCACTCGCAGCGCGATTGAACCACTCGTTACGGTGTGCTTTCTCGATCTCCCGCTCTGCCCAGTATAGCTAAGCAACGGGTGCAAAACACCAGTGAATCACCCACTCATTTCTTGAGTGGGTCGACGCAATGCACTTTGCGCTGTGGCCGTGTCTCTGACTAGATCGCGATAGACGGGAGTCTGAGTATGCCAGACGTTGGGCACTCTTGCAGTTGCAGGGCACGCACGGGCAACGCCCTTCCCTTGGGCGGCCGCGCCCAAGCCTGGACGCTCCTTGACACGGGAGACCGCCTCCAAATCACTCTTCGGTTGATCAAACACGCCTTCTCGGCGAGCGGTTCCCCTACACAAGTTCCTCCCTCATCCGCATCCTGCAGCCTGCTAGCAAATACCCACAAGTGGTATCCTTCAGGATAGCTTTGAATCCAGTGGCCGGCGACATATACTGTAGAGTAACTGTTGGCGGATCACTAGCTCAAGGGTGGGAAATGCCCCATGCCTGGGAAGGCTGTGTATTAGGGTTTAGGGGAGGGTAAGTGGTGGGTAACTTGAAACATTCCCTTCGTCTCTCATACTTCTCCCAACGCTGAATCTGCATCAATAGGCCCACCGCAGTATGTCAACGGAAATCTGCTCACTAGATTGCCGGAAATAACTGAGAAAATATTCGATAGGCTTACCCGAGGGCAACACCGTCATCCGGCCTCCTTAGCACACCCCGCTATCGGCCCGCCATCAATTCCTTGCCGCCCAGGGTCATTCATACAGATAGACTGTCGTTTGAAGGAGCCATTGATGGAAATATGTGTATTTCATGAGACTGGGGAGGGATCCGCCAAGGGACGCCGGTGTACGTATGTCATTTTTGCAACAGCCTTGGACTGCTGCTGACCGTGCGATGTAGGTCGAGTGACAATCGACGTTCTCCCTGACGTTGCCCTCTTAGAAATATTTGATTGCTATATGAATCAAGTCCCAGAAGAAGACGATGGCTCATGGCATACGCTGGTGCATGTGTGTCGAAAATGGCGGTCCATTGTTTTCGATTCACCACGTCGCCTGGATCTCCGACTTTTCTGCACAGAAAAAACACCAGTTAGGCAGACACTGGCTGTCTGGCCACCTTTACCTATCATCGTATGGAAAAATGGAGGGTCAACATGGGGTATTGATAGCATCGTGGCGGCACTTGAACACAATGACCGCGTATGTGAAATCGGCCTCTTGGGTGTCACAAGTTTGGAATTGGAGGAAGTCTTGGCACCGATGCAGAAGCCGTACCTGGCACTGACAGATCTGTATATTTGGCTGGGCGATCATGGAGTGGCGCTGATCGTCCCAGAATCGATCCTAGGTGGATCTGCACCGTGTCTGCGGCATCTCAACTTGGACTACATTCCGTTTCCGGGATTGCCAAAACTACTTGTGTCGGCCACTCACCTCGTTACTCTCCGCCTTTGGAGAATTACAAATTCAGGATACATCACCCCTGAGGCGATCGTCACCGGCCTCTCCACGTCGATTAGTCTGGAAGAACTTTCACTAGGATTCAAATCCCCTCTATCTCACCCTAAGAGGGAAAGCCGACGTCCGCCTCCACTCACACGCTCCATCCTCCCAGCTCTCACTACATTTCACTTCGAAGGGGCCAGTGAATACCTGGAGACATCAGGAAAACCCTCAGTTGCTAGCGAGTGCTAGCTCCGGGCTAGCAAGCACTAGCGAGCGCTAGCGAGAGTAAATTACTGATAAATTTGTATTATCCTCGGTAGCTTATTTTTATCCTCGGTGGCTTACCCCCCCTATTCTAACGGTATATTATCCCTAATTTACCTAATTTACCTAGCCTACCTAGCCTACCTAGCCTATCTAGTTATCTAGCTATCATATTATCACACAATTATCATGCAATAATTCCCAATAAAATCAAGCAATAGCTTAGTGATAATTCCTCAATAATCGAGCGATAATTCCCGAAAAGCAAGTGGTATTTCAAAATAATGACGTGCCAGCCTAGCTACTATTACAGGTACTCTACAGTATACTGAACTGTAACCGTACAGTGCCATTGTCCCTCGGCAGTGCAATGCCATACACAGTGAGGTCAAGATGCATGCTCATGCTGACTCCCCAAGTGACAAAGGAACGGCAGCGGTCATCCTGGGGAAAGGACTGCTTGCTGGCCTTTCATCAGAAACTAAATGGATCTCAACTTCACCCTCGGTGAAGCCAAAGAGGTCAACATTTGACTGCCTGAACTCAATTTATGTAAAGGGTAGTCAATGTGGAGGGAAATATCTAGACAAACTTGGCTCTTTCCTCAATGATAGCCTTGATAGTTTGAACCTCCATGGGGTGTGAGCAATCACTGTGGGGTGTGAACATGTTTAGAATGATGTGGCTCATGATTTAACACATACAAAATGGGAGCTATAGGGCAGATGGTATCAACCAGTGCCGGAAGAGAGGAGACAAGCTGTGTGTGTGGCATTGTATGTGGCATATTACACTTGTACAAGGACTGGGGGAGGGGCCAACCAGTTGACACAGTACATGCAGTCCAGCACAAAGAAAAGAACAGGATGGTTTGGATCTGATGACTTTAACTTCAGCTGACCACACAACATGAACTGAGATGGCTCAAACTGGCCTCGAAACAACATCTCTTTCCTGATGAGGCCAGGCTAGAAATGTGCACATTCTAAGGCAAGCAGTTCCACATATGAGAGGTGAGCATTGAAGAGAGGTGAGCGCACACACAAGGAAAAGGAAAACAGAGAAAAAGGCTAAGGTACTGGTAGAACATACCAATGACCAACACAAAGCCTAGGTGCAAAGGAAGGAGGATATAAGAGGGCTTCAGGATAGGTATCCCCTTACTCTTGCAGGTCAACACAGAGAGGGTGATGTGGGAGGATGGGAGGAGGGTAGAAGGTAGAAAGTCACAAAGGTGAAAAAAAAAATTTCCAACATTTGTCAGTGTTTGGCACTGGCACAGATCTCCCCAGACCCACCCAGCATTCACACCAGTGACAAGGCCAAACTGAAGAGGGTGGGATATGAGCAGGAACTAAAGTATGTTCAATCATTCCTACCTTGTCTTTGAAATCTATGGTGCTCATTAACCACTAGGCATGATCAGACCTTGTTACAGGTCATTGGTGCAGGTGCAGGCATGGTATACGACGGTCAAGGGCTGGCAGCAAACCTTGTCTACGGGGCATAGGCAGTCTGGTTTGTGACTGGGTTTGGCACACACTTTGTAGCATTGGAGGAGGTGGGTGTGACCATGTGACACAAGCACACAAGATGGCCCTGCTCAGTGCAGACCATGGTGATGTTGTACGCATGCTCATCTACATGGGGTGTCCAGCTGACCCACTGTAGCTTGACTAGCGGCTGCGAGTGAGGATTTGTCATCCCTGATAAGATGCGGTGTGTGGTTGATAAGAAATGAGATGAGACAAAGATGGGTGGTGAAAGGCAAGAGAGACAAGTCAGAACGAGCACAAGGCGGACAGCAGATCTGCAAGCACGAGTGCCAGAACGAGACAAGTCGATAGAGGTGAGAACACACAAGATGAGAGAGGAAACACACTGTGAGATTCCGAAAACTAAGAGAATGCTAATGCCAGCCATGAAAGGCAGCAGCTTAAATACAGCGAGCATCCCTACAACATAATCGAAAACCAGTGGTAAGGAGCAAGCAGTGTTTGTAGAGAGAGGGTATACCGGGTGTTGTTGCACCAGATGGACAGGAAAATGTATAGTAAAATGTCAGTAAAATTGAAAGAAAAGGATCTAAGGAATGTATTGGGGGCGTACTAGTGCCGTGCATCTGCGGCTAAGTGTTGATCGTTGTTGCCCAAAGTACAGAGGAGAAGTAAGTAAGCGAAAAAGGAAAAGGAAAGGCGGGGGCTGTGGAGGCAGGAGAGTGTGTGATTCATCCGCGGGTATCTTGCACCAGAGGTTGAGGGGGAGGCGATGAGCGAGAGTCGAGAGATGATGAATGGAGGGAGGCAGTGAGAGGTAAAATGTACAGTTGAACATGTTGTGGCTGACGAGTGTTCCGACGCGGGTTCCGCGCCGATCTGAGCATGGCACTAAGGGAATCCTTACACCACCTGCTTCCCCAAATGACAGGTCTTGCACCTCCTAGCCATGGCCCATGCGGCAGAAATAAACCCCACGATCTACGACTTCCAAACAGTAGCAGATGTTGAAGCGCAGCGAGGTAAAAGTCGGTCGGCAGCTAAGCACGCAGACCAGTCAGTAAGAACTATATTATAGAGCTGTAAATACTTGCCTAAGCACGCAGACCAGTCAGTAAGAACTGGGGTGCTAAGGCGTACAAGTTACACTACTTATACATCTAATGAGTGTGCCTGATCTGCAAGGATCGTCGGTAGCGAAGACAATAAGAGAGGCTAAAAAGGGTAAAGCTACCGGTAGAATGAAAGCTAATAGGTAATAGGATAGGCAGGTAAAGAGACTATTATGGCACACGAATGAATAGGAGTTGCCGACAGAGTATCGGCAATCAACGCGTGTAGAGCTACCGAGGCACATGTAGCATAGGCAGCTATAGGCAGCTATTAGGCAGCTGTCCGAACACCTCAGGAGCTCATAGGGAGCGACTAGAAGTAGTTTAAAGCAATAAGATATATTGGAGCACTCGGCAGCGCTCAGTATCTACTACTATGTACAGTATAAGTCCGGGAGCCGATCCATATCGCTAGAGCGGTCTGTCTCAACAGCAGATTGCACACCCTACCTTGTGGATCTCAAGTCATCTGGGAGGTACTACACAGCAGGTCTGCACCATGTGGGTGGAATACCCACACTGCTCAAGTATGTCCTCATGCATACAGATTTCATCAATGGCACAGAGCTGACTGTGACAGGCTGCACACTCGCAGAGAACATTGTGGACACTATGGAGCTCTTCTTAATTGAGCCCAACACTGGCATGGTGCAGGATATTGTGCCCCCACTTGCAAATACTATTAAATGTACAGGCCATATCGCTATTTTGAGAGGTATGCCTCGGATTCAGGCTTGGAGTGGAGTGGAACAACCATATTGGAGTGCCCGTCGGCTACACGTTTGACTTCTCATTTTTCTTTTGTCCACTCCTCATCTCGCCTCTTGCCTTTACCTTCTCCTTCCCTCTCGACTCGACCACCGGCACAAGATAACTGTGAATGAATCATTATCCTCCCCACTCACACAGCCTCCCACCTTTCCTTGTCTTCTTATTTGCTTTTCTATTTGCTTTTTACTCTTTAGGCAGCGACGATTGACTTGTAGCCACAGCCACATGGCCCTAGTACACTCCAGAACCTTCTTAATACTTTTCTCCCCATCTCCTGACATTTCTTCTACATTTTTCCTGAATGTTCGGCACAACAACGACACATTTACCTACCCATCTTCGACACCGATCCTCTTACCACCAGATATGATTACCAAGCTTAGGGACTCAAATGTATTTAGGCAGCCTCCTCGTCAAGGACGGCATTAGATCACAACAATGTATAAGGTATCAAGATCATTTCTGAATGGACAATGGAGTGCAAGCATAATTTCAGTTGACTCAATCATTTGTAGCATCCATTTATTCCCCCAATTTGGGCCTGTTTTGCCTCAAGAACAGAGCTCCTTTACTGTCCTAGATGAAAGCCACTCATTCTACATAAATCCATTCACCAATATGTACAGTGATTTAATGTTTGCATAGATAATTGAGGCTTAATTATGTCTAATCTTCTCTAAATTATCTCTAAATTATCTCTGTGAAGGTGGTGCCTTGATCAAGATGTGGTTACCATGTTTATTGACAGTTATTGACAGCTATTCTCGCTAGCCCGGAGCTAGTGCTCGCTAGCAACTGAGGGTTTTCCTGATGGAATCTCGTGGCCCAGGTTGATACTCCTCTACTCAACAGCTTAAAAATAAATTTCTTTTATCAACTCATATTCAACACTCCACAACTCACCCAGTTCATTAGTCGTACACCAAACCTCAAGACACAAGGTGAAGCACATGTTGTAACCGGCCTTGGGAACAGGAGTTGATGCATCGCTCTGTTGCCCGTGTAAGAGATGAAGAACCGGTACAAAAGGTATCTTGGTCTAGTCCTGTGACGTCATCATGTGTCATGAGTCTGGATGTGGCATCTTGCTTCTTTAGTTACTGGTCTGATAATATGTACTTGTGCCCTGTTTCATGTTCGCCTGTCTGTGTGGGTCTAGCCTGTGGAGGCCCTTGTATCTTTACCGTTGTTTCGGACTTTTAGATTCCCGCTCGGTTCAGCCTTAGGCCCCTAGCTAGTCTACCTTGTAACAGTATATAGGGAGTGCCTTAACTGCCCTAAAATGGCAAGTTGAGTCTCCTGTCTCAATTTACATGTCTTCTCTTCTTCTTTCTCTCTCTCACAAGAGGGTCTTGCTAAGGGACTTGCAAGGCAGGAACCTCTTACTCTAACTAAGGCTACAAAGGAGGGCATGACTCCTATCAAGTTACACAACGACTAGTCTAAACACTGACGCATACAAAGCGGCGGTGACATTAGACTCAACTTTGTTATTCAAGACGGCTAGCAATATGGCACCATTGACTCAGAAGCAACTGCTTGAGTCAAATCCCAATCGACGAGTCTTCACTTTACTCAGCAACGACAGCAGGAACAGTACAGGGAAAGACCTGCTTTTCTTTTCTACAAAAGAACCTCTATCACTCACAGACGCAATTCCCGTCACTCTCAATCAAGGATTGTGGCACCAAATCACCAAGGATCTTACATTTGGAATCCCAGTGCCTGAAGTACACAACTACGACAACCCACCATACCCTAAGGAGAAGGGAAAGGCTAAAGTTCAAGTCAAGTCAGACGAAGAAGAGTTATCAACGAATCAATACAAAAGCAAGTTGACAAAGACATTAGACATTCTCCTATAGCACCAGACGCCGTTCTACCCTCATGAGCAGGACTAATTCTCGATACCATGAGCAGCACTACAACAGAAACAGCAGCCTTCACAATGGCTAAACCAAGTACAACATGAGTCCAAAAGGCATTTGGAGCAGCAATGAAGAAGTACACTCCACCGAACCCACCTAAGAAGGGAGGCCCACCCTCAGGTGGATCTGGACCCCCAGGAGGATCAGGGAATCCCAGTGGAGGCGGAGGAGGAGGACCCCCTGGAGGAGGACAAGGAGGAGCAGCACAAGGACAAGGAAATCAAGGGGGCAATGCCCGACTCATGGGTGCCCCGCCTGCTATCTTCAGTGGAGACAGAAAACTCGCAGATAACTTTATGGACGAGCTTCTCCTTTATTACCACATTAACCGATTAAATCCGACTCTCACTTCGCCAATCACTAGAGTGGCAGTAGCCCTCTCTTACATCAAAGGTGAAGATGTCGCAGGATGGGTGCGCGACATGGGGGTGTTCCTAGACAGCCTCCTTCCAGAAGACGATACAGATGACGTATGGGATCATTTTGTGGACGCCTTTGGAGCCAGGTTCGAAGACTCTACTAAAGCGGACTGAGCTCGAAATGACCTGGAAAAATTACAACTTAAGATGCCTTTTGTGGACGAGTACACTTCTGAGTTCGAAGAACTAGCGAGAAAAGCCGACTACCAAGCAGGAAATCCTGAAACTCGAAGGCTTTTTATGAAGGGACTCCCGATCAAGGTCCTCGAAGAAGTCATGCATGGCGGAACTCCCGCCACTTACGAAGATCTCAAACAACGAACTGTAGAGGCAGTACAATCTCAGCAAACCATATACAATATCATACGTGGGAGAAACCAAAACAACCCCTCAAATACCCCTTTCCGTCCAAAACCATTCAACTGGGGCAATAAACACTTTGACCAAGGGCAGCAATGTCCTCAATAGAACTCTTTGAACGCCCCCCAACAATACAACGATAGGGTAGTCCCCATGGACATAGGACGGGCCAGAGGTTTTCAAGGCAGAAGTCAACAGGGAGGTTACTGACAATTCCAAGGTCGAGTTGCGGCATTAAATGTGCCAGGTGGACCTCAAATTGCTTGGCAAGGATGAGGACGAGGGGGCAGTAACAATGCCCCACGAGGAGCATCTTTCGAGTGCAGCCAGTTTGGCCACTACGCTCAGAATTGCCCTCGCAGAGTCAGACAGTCCAACATTAATCTTATGGACGCCGAATGGGATAGTGACTCTGCTATTGACATACCTCCTCTTGAGATTCCCTGAGACACGGTTGCATCAGCAAAACATCTCCTTTCTACAATGAACGAAGAGGAGAGAAAACAGCTGGCCGAAGAAATGGGAGTGACTGAGGATTTTCCCACAGCCTGATTAGATCGGCACTAATTAGGCAAAATAGCACTGGAGATGTATTCCTTTCTGCACAGAAATCTATGATCCTTCGATTTTTCGTTCACTCCATTGCCAAAAGAGCCGAAGCAATTGCCCTCATTGATTCAGGGGCAATGGAAAACTTCATGAATCTAACGTACACCAAATGGTTACAACTGCCCATTGAGCAAATGAAGGAATCGCGAAAGCTCCTCAATGTCGATGGTACTGAGAATAAAAATGGCAAACTAAAATACTATACCGACCTATCGGTGCAGACAGGCCAAACCCACCAGAAACTTTGGTTTTACCTTACTGAGTTGGGGGAACACAAAGCAATACTGGGATACCCATGGTTCGCAGTGGCACAGCCTAAAATTGACTGGAAACAAGGATGGATCGATCATACTCAACTTCCAATTATCTTATGGGTGGAAAACGCCAAGAAAGCACAATTCATTCCTCGATCTGTCAATATTCCAAGGACAAGAGGACCGCAAGAATATTTTATTGGCTGAGTAACATTTCATCCAAAAGCTATCCCATTACCGCCAATAAAAGGAGTACCAGAGGAATACCAATGCCATAAAAAGGTTTTCAGTGAACAAGAATCACAGAGACTTCCACACCACACCATATGGGATCATGCCATTGAACTCCTACCTGGAGCACCCTCATCTTTACCGGGAAAGCTACTTCCTCTCACCCAAGCAGAAATTGCTGAAGCTGGAAAGTTCGTACACAAACACCTGAAGAGGGGAACCATCAGGGAGTCGTGGAGCCCATATGCAGCTAATTTCTTCTTTGTTAAAAAGAAAGATGGAAAACTATGTCCAGTCCAGGACTACAGACCCATCAACAAGTGGACCAAAAGGAACCGCAATGTATCCCCACTAATCCCTCAGACAATTGACTGTCTAAGTGGATGTACCTTGTTTACGAAGTTTGACGTATGATGGGAATATAACAACATTCGAATTAAACCAGGAGATGAATGGAAGGCGGCATTTCTTACCCCAGAAAGACTATTTGAACTGACAGTGATGTTCTTTGGCCTCACCAATTCACCAGCAACGTTCCAAATGATGATGAACACTATATTCCAAAAACAAGTAGCCCAAGGTTGGTTATCTGTCACCGCCGCTTTGTATGCGTCAGTGCTTAGACTAGTTGTCGAGTAACTTGGTAGGAGTCACGCCCTCCTAAGTAGCTTTGGTAGAGTAAGAGGTTCCCACCTTGCAAGTCCCTTAGCAAGACCCTCTTGTGAGAAAGAAAAGAAGAGAAGACACGTAAATTGAGACAGGAGACTCAACTTGCCGGCTTAGGGCAGTTAAGGCGCTCCCTATATACTATTACAAGGTAGACTAGCTAGGGGCCTAAAGCCAAACCGAGTGGGAGTCTGGGAAGTCCAAAACAATGGTAAAGGTACAAGGGCCTCCACAGGCTAGACCCGTACAAACAGGTGAACATGAAACAGGGCAGAGAAGCATATCATTGGACCAGTATGCGAGGTAACAAGACGCCGTGTCTAGACTCATGACGCATGATGACGTCACAGGACTAGACCAACAAACCTTTTGTACCGGTTCTTCATCTCTTACAGGCTGGTTACATTATCGGTCTATATGGATGACCTCACTATCCATACGAAACGGCACACTGGAGAAACTGAAGAACAGCATAGAACATGACACAAGGCTTATATTCATGAAGTCCTTGAGATCCTCAAACAAAATGACCTATACCTGAAGCCTGAAAAATGCGCTTTCGAACAAAAAGAAATCAATTATCTAGGTGTCATCATAGGGCAGGGTATATTGAAGATGGATCCGAAGAAGGTCCAAGCCGTTACAGAATGGAAACCGCCCACCACGGTAACAGAAGTTTGTCAATTCCTTGGATTCACTGGTTATTACTGATATTTTATCCCCAATTACTCAAAAATTGCACAACCACTCCTTGACCTCACAAAGAAAGCTACTGAATGGCATTGGGGCAAAACACAGTCAACGGTGTTCAAACACCTAAAATCGCTGATGGGTAAAGCACCTGTTTTACAACAACCCAATTTTGCCAAACAATTCTATCTTCAAACCGATGCATCAGCATATGGCGTGGGCGCCATACTTTCGCAAGCGGCAGGCGATATGGACACTACCCCTACCAAAAACTCAAAACCCAAACTCCACCCAATCGCATATTATTCTGCAACATTTTCCCCTGCAGAACGAAACTATGATATCTACATCAGGAAATTGGTGATTTGCTAGCTAACGCTAGCGAGAGCTAGCGACGGATAATTAATAATTAATTAGTCTAAATTCGTATTATCGTCGCTAGCTTACCACCCATAATCAAACACTTACTATCTCTTTTATCATGCACTAAAAATGATAATTCCCGATAATCGAATGTACATTATCTTCACATCAAAAATAATAATTCACCATAAAATGAGATAATTTATCGCACATCAAAAACAATAATTCACGATAAACAAAGATAATTTATCACGCACCAAAAACAATAATTCACAATAAATGAGAAAATCAAACGCACATATCAGTCTTTATCACACCAAAACCAATGATTCCCAATAAACGAGAGGTATATTTCAACTATGTCAGCCATTCTACCATGCTCTACGCACTTGGCTATTGTCCATTTGGCATTACATCGCAATGCCAAATTACATATGTGGAAAGAAATGAAGTCAAGTCAAGAAATAAAGCGGTGCAGGAATAAGACGTCTTCCAGAGAGGGTATAAATGACCCATGTTGACTATGAAATAGAGTCAATAACACACAATACCGTGTATAGAAGCGACTTACAATGAGTCATGATGCTCTGATCACGATGTTGAACTGTGTGTGATCCTATCACTCTTCCATGTCCTCGAGCTCAAGCTCAGCAATGGGAGTCGATGACATCCCGGTTACCCCAGCACTGAAACAATTAATCAATAACAGTACCACTATCATGATCGGTGATGTGGCTCACCTCGCCTGTGAATAAATGTCCCGCATGAGAGGATGAAAGGCCTGTTCTCGGTTCTTGCGAATGTGCTTGAAAGTATTTACGTGCCCACTGTACACATCAAGGAAAGAGTTTGCTGAGAATTCCAGT
>QFEZ01000260.1:78235-106451 GCA_003316425.1 Russula lepida | reverse complement strand
CATAAATACAAAATTCCATTGGGTATGCAAAAAAGTACAAGTAGGCAGAATCAGTGCAAAATCCTGCAGTACTATGATCAAACTGCTGATATTCTAACGAAGCCACTTGCACACGATAAGCACATAAAACATGTGACCAGAATGGGACTCACGCCAGTCTGAAGGGGAGTGTTGGGAATCCAATGCCCAGACAGGCACTAAAATCCCAAGATCACATGTGCCAATATCAGACTGCATGATTCAGGTATCCACCCAGATGTATTATTAATATGCACATGTCGTAGATACTATAAGGTTGCAAAGTGCAGAATAAAATCTTCACAAGCACTTCCCACTCAACCTCCATCATAATAACCTCAGCTTAGAAGCCTTCAGCACTTCAGCTCTGGGACAGCCACAACTTTATTGTGTGCATTTTTAATCACACTAAGATATGCACTTTGCCGATAGGCTTGAGTTGTTTTGCTGTTTGAAGACTTTGTACTGTATTGTCTTGTTTGTGTAAGGCCCCATATAGCAATGAGTTCACAAGTTCATGAAAATGTAGATCATGCATTCGGGGTTTTCTGGAAGTGACTCTGTGACAGGGGTGTCCCATATGAGATGACATAATATGAGTTATTTTTCCAAGGGGCACATGGACTCTGACTCGGGACCTCAGACATGGCACAGCAGGGATAAGGGACAGCAGCTGAAAGTAGGCCAAAAAATTTTTTCACCTGTCGTTGGCAGTCACATGCATCGTGCACGCACGCACCTCGGAAAAATAACTCATATTATGTCATCTCATATGGGACACCCCTGTCACAGAGTCACTTCTGGAAAACCCTGAACGCACAATCTACATCTTCATGAACTTGTGAACTTGTTGCTATATGGGGCCTAATAGACCTTTGAAAAAGAACTTATTACTGATTAGTTTACCGTAATTAGCTAGGCACTACTTTCTAGACGTACTGACGCTACGATACAGTACAGATCAATTACAATTACCAAACTTCAATTGAGACCACCACAGTGCAGACTGTGCAGTGCACCTATAAAAAAAACCATAATGATACCTCTAGATCTAGATTGGTATTATACTACGCCAATCGCACTTCAATCACTTACACCGCCCTTCCTCCCCCACTGGCATCTATCTTTCCAGACCACTTCTGGACCGAACGTCAAATACAAGTCATCACTGCTTTGTGAGACTCGGAAGTATAGGGCTCGCAAGCACGTGCTTGCTGCCTCAGCCGTACGATTGCAATCGTGTCCCTTGTCCCATTCCTCCCACAAGATTGAACGTACGAGTAAGTTACTCTTGGTTGACATAAGTTGTTGAGTAACATGTCCCAGATCTGCCATGGAGGACGTCAGGCGTGCAATCGTGAGAGACCACCCACACTAGAGAGTCACGGTTGCCGATTTATGCGGTGTACAGTAAACCAATCATACTGTGAAAGGTCCGGACCCTAGTAACTTGAAATTGAAGTCAATGAACAGAAGTGTTCAAAGCTCGTCTCTAAGTTAGTCGAAGTTCATTAGTACGATATGTTTTAATTATACTGAATGAGATAGGGGAGTGTTCTGCCCTGCCCGCTCGTGTGCCCATACATGATTGGAGTCCTGGACATCTGAGCGGATTGATTGGCGGCGTAGACGGGTATGTAAAATAGCCTTCCGGCAGTTGCCGAATGGGGACAGTCAGGATTGGTGGCTCACAGGTGCGGACAGTGCAATGGCCTCCAAGGCCCTGACTGATCAAGTTGCGGCAAAATGGCAAGACGCGTTCAATCGGCTCAATCGAGGAGCGCCGGGTATCTCTGGGCTCATGGGGTTCAGCAGAGTGCATGATCTTCCTTTATCGCCCCCACCCCTCGTCACAGTTTTTGGGATATTGTTATTGACCTGGCATCGTGCCCTTCCTTCCTTTCTAGGCCTGGGCGATTGCTGCAGATGTTCTGCACCCCCGAGAGCTAGGGGCACCCCCGAAAGACTTCAGTGAGTGTCTGTGCTCTGTCTTTACGCGTGTATGGTGCGCCTGATTATTCTTTGTTTGTGGGGGCAGACACGAATGAGGTGAAGAACGCGTTTGACGTGCTCATGCAGTGCCGGATGCTGCCTATGCTTTTAGAAAGCTTTGTTGGTGCGTTTCTCTCATTCCTTGAAATGATGGGCTTTACCTGAAAGCGCGCGACTCAACCCCTCAGAGGACATGCGCCGCAATCAGCATTTGATCACAAACGATGTAGAGAAGTACATGGCAGATTATGAGGTACATTACGCGCACTATTTTACTGTGCGTCGGTAAGAGCTCAGCCTGAGCCCACTACAGGCCAGCGGGGACCCCGACGTGATTGGCCGACTCGTGCTGTTGTTGGCAGATTGGTATTTTGCATGGGCTCCGGGTGGCGAGTACGTATCCAATGACCGCATATTGTATCCTTTTCCCTCCGACGAAATCCCAGTCCGTCTAGGTTGGGTCACACCATCTCATCAGCCTACATCGTCAATTTCCAAACGCATCTTTTTTCCATCCTACCCGCGACCTTCGCAGGCGGGTTCAAAAAGCTCCTTGCCGCGACGCTCGCGTTTTTCACGGAGGGCGCAACGCCCAATGTCCCAGCGTCCGTCCAGGACTCTAAGCTGTGGCCCTCGTTCGAAATTCTTGGGCTTGCGGATCGATACGAGTCACTCATTGCGAGTGTATGCTACGAGCATATCGAAGCGCACGTCCTGGAGACGTGCGCAGGCAAATGGGATGAGCCCATGCTCATCAAGCTGCGAGAGTGGATGGCCGATAAGGTCGTGCCCTGGATGCTGCTGCCGTACGCCAGGGGTGCAAAGACGAGTTGAGTTTGCCCACTGCCCGCTTGATAAACACCCCGGGGGTTTAATTTCTCCGTAATGCTTCCGTAGCCGAGGAAGCCCGAACGATGTTGCAAGGCGTTGGGTCTCGATTTGACTTTCATGTGTGCAAAACCTTGTGTGACCTTCGGTATGGTCGTCTGAGTATTCTGTAAACGGAGTCTTCATCTCACCCCGAACCCTCATTCTTCTAATTCAGGACCAAGGAGATGTTCGATATCGTCATTGACTATCCCGATTCGAACCCTGCACTCCATGACCTGAAGGTAAGATTGAACGCGTCGACTCTTGTGACTCGTTCACTGATGTCTCGGGAAATGTAGGAATGCTTACAGCGAGTTGATCAACGTGGCCAGCTCGTGCAGTTGTTGCGTAAGACGTGAGTGTAATCACCGATATCATTCCATCATTCTCCGTTGGTGAACAAAATGTCATTGGCTCGGCAGAAATAAGAAAAGACTACTCCATCCTGGCGCAGATACCAAAGATATCCTGACGCAATATGTATCATTGATTCGATGCTTACGGATCATAGACCCTCCCGGAGTCTTACTATTCAAGGTGGCAGACCCTATCAGGCGTTATCTCCGGTAAGGGGCCGCAATTGATTGTTTGGAAGCGCCACACACTCAGTTTCTCATTTAAAGTGATCGACCCGACACCATCCGTTGCATCGTGGCCAGCCTCGTGGTTGATAGCGAGAGTGGAGATTCTTTAGTTGATGACGATGGACCTATTCAACCGCTACAAAGCGTCCAAGTGGATGACTACATCGATCCAAATTGGGAGCCTGAGCCCATCGATGCAGGTCCAGGTTAAGGCTCCCCTCATTTCTGCCAAGACGGTCGAGGCTGATCGGAGCGATAGACTTCCGAGCTAACAAGCCCAGTGACGTCGTCAGCACACTCGTCAGCATCTACGATTCAAAGGATCTTTTCGTTAAGGAACTCCAAGTCCTTCTGGCCCAGCGTCTCTTGGCAGTCACCGATGGGAACTATGAAAAGGAGGTATGTCTGTCTCTTCATTAATCTATCAAGATATCATCTCTGATGACGCGAACGTGAATAGCGTCGGAACTTGGAGATCCTCAAGGTTCGCTTCGGAGAAGCTCCGTTGCAAGTTTGCGAGGTGATGCTCAAGGATATGACGGATTCGAGGCGAATAGATCAGCACGTTCAATCCCAAAGTTCAGTGAGTAGGCAGACAGTTGAGCCCAATCGCCGCAACAAACTGCTAACGTTACACAGTCTGTAATGCACCCAACGATCATCTCTCGCCACTTCTGGCCACAATTCCAGACCACAAAGATTCTCATGCCTGGCCAACTTCACGAGTACGCTATTTTTTCCGGACCGATTTGATGAAATTTTGAATTGAATCACGTGCAGTATTCAAGAGTCATATGCACGCGAGTTTGCTACGTTCAAACCAGACAAGAAACTACGCTGGCTGTCCCACCTCGGCAGCATCCGTCTCGATATCCAATTGCAAGACCGCACTGTCAGCGCGGACGTTCCACCCCTCGAAGCAGCATTTATCGAGCTTTTCTCGGAGCAGGGTATGATTCCCTGTCTTGTGGACGTGGATCTGACCATGTTCACTCTGATCTGATCAGAGGTCTGGACCGTAAACGATCTTATGGAGCGTGTTGGGCCCATCGAGCGCGCGGCTGCGCTCAAGGCATTGTTAGCATGGGTTGACCGTGGAGTTCTGCGCGAGGAGAACGATGGCGTGGGTGTGCAATGCTTTCGCTTACTTGAGAGCGCACCTACAGATGCCGGCGCCGTATCTGTGGGAATGACGACAGCTGGCTCGCGTGTTGCGCTTGCAGAGGAACAGCCAACTGTGCTCACAGTACAGCAACAACAGGCGGAGCAAATGAAGGTATACTGGAAGGTCCGTTGCCTTGGCTTTCGGTTCTGTGTTTGGTACTGTGCCCTGAGTGCCTGGTTTGCGACAGTTCATCGAGGGCATGCTCACGAATTTGGGTGGGCTCCCACTGGACCGCATTCAGACGATGCTCAAGTTCGCGCCGGGTTATGACCGCACAGCCGAGCAACTTGGCGCATTTATGGACGCGGCGCGTCGCGAAGGTCTTGTCAACGTCAAGGACGGCATTTGGCGCCTCAATCGGTAACAAAATGACGGCACGTTCAGTTTGCGCTTCTCTTTGGAAAGCGAAGAAGCCCAAGGTCAGAGAAGGAAGAAGCATTGCTCGTTCGAGTATGTACATTGCGGGCGCTCTTGGGCTGCCAACATTATGCGGTCATGAGGTGCTGTCACTCACATCGCATCACTGAAGCGGTCGATCTACATGGCCGCTAGAGGGTTCCGTGGAGAAGAGGCGGCTAGATCAGGTAACATTGCTATTCGATAGGCGGTATTGCTTTGTACTTTATGGATGCGGCGTGAGCACGAGGGTCAAGAAAAAAAAACTTGTGATCCATTTTGGGGTCACGCCATGCGGCCACATTTGCTCAGACTAAAGATTCCGAGAAGCAAGAAGTTTGTTAAAATAAAATATCAAGGTCACCGGGCGCTACCACACTTTCCTTCTCCCCTCTGAAAAATAAGGCGAGAATAGATTGTGGTACTGAGTGTGCCACTTACGTAATGACCATGTTCAAAATCAAGACATCTCCGTCTCTGGCTTGTCTCTCCCACTCCTTTCCTCTCCATCCTTCTCCTCTCCCCATCCAGTTGCCAACGCAACTCCCACCATCATTCTGGTTCTTTTTTTCCTTTTTTCTCGCCACATACCCTTTGTGCATCGAACGACCATGAGCCGTCCCCTTCGCTCGAAGCGTAACTTCAAGGCGCTGCAACTCGAAGTCTCCAATCCCCCGTCTCCGTCAGAGTCAGACCCCGTACCGACTCGCCTGGCACCAGCAGCAAGCAAGCAGGCGCCAGGTGGCTCAAAGAAGCGTCCACCGCCAATGAATCTCAAGCCCAAGGCAGCCGCCGATCCTCCCCCTACAAGCGATTCGTCTGCCGTCGACAGCTTCATCGCTGTTGCACCTGTGCCCTCATCCGCACCTCCTAGTGGCACCGCATCCGCGAGCGCGAAGCGCATGACTTATCATACTACATTGTCGAATACCCTCGCTAGCCTTGACATGAACGCGGAGGTCAAGTATGATTTACGTGATGAGGACCTCAAGGACTTGCATGAACTTGGACAGGGTAATGGCGGGAGCGTTAAGAAAGTGGAGCACGTCCCGTCGCGCACCATCATGGCTAAGAAGGTATGTCCTCCCCCAACCCCTGCGCACTTGGTGCACTCACCGAATCCCCGTAGATTGTCCTCATTGATGCGAAACCATCTGTCCGGAAACAAATTTTGCGCGAGCTACAAATCATGCACGACTGTCACTCGGGATATATCATTTCCTTCTACGGCGCGTTTCTGTCTGATCCGAACATCTGCATTTGTATGGAGTATATGGACAAGGGTTCCCTCGATGGGATTTATAAGCAAATAGGTGCCATTGATATCGAGGTTGTCGCCAAGGTCGCACATGCCGTGCTCGAAGGACTCACTTATCTCTACGACGCTCACCGTATCATCCATCGTGGTGCGTACATCACTCCCAGTTTTCATGGCAGTGCGTGATTGACAGGATGCTTCGCTTCAAACGATCAGATATCAAGCCATCTAATATTTTGTGCAACTCAAAGGGGCAGATCAAAATATGTGATTTTGGCGTTTCAGGGGAGCTCATCAATTCGATCGCGGATACTTTTGTCGGGACTTCAACCTATATGAGCGTACGTGCGATTGCCATGGTGTTTGGGGGACGTTGGCGTTACTGAGGTCGGCACGTGCTTTGTAGCCAGAACGGATACAGGGCGCACAGTACACGGTCAAGTCAGATGTGTGGTCCCTCGGGATTTCCCTTATCGAGCTTGCTCTCGGGCGATTCCCATTCTCCGAATCTGCGTCGGATGACGACTCGGACCTGTCTGAATTTGAGGGCACGTTGTCACCATCGCGACCGGTCCTGTTGGAGAAGAAGAAAAAAGGTGATAGTAGAGACAAGAAGCGTGACCGGCGAAAGAGTAAAGGCGTGAGCCTTCAGGGTGGTGGGATGACGATGAGCATCCTGGAACTGCTACAACATATTGTCAACGAGCCAGCGCCAAAGCTCACGCCAGAGGGCCGCTTCCCGAAGGAGGCCGAAGACTTTGTGAACAGCTGTCTGTTGAAGGAACCAGATCACCGAAGGACACCAAAAGATCTCCTGGTGCGTGACCTATCTTTCTGCTCATGCGCTTTAAATCCTTTATTTTGGGCCACTGAACTTTGGGCTGTGCCTTGTTACGTTCCTAACAGAACCACGAGTGGATCAAACACGCGCGAACAGCACGCTTCGATCTTGAGGCGTGGGCGAACACGTTCTGACAAGATAGGTCGGTGGGCGGGTAACCTGACGCCTTTTAAAAATGAGAAATTTTGGATGTACGAGAGAGCGATGGAGTTTGCGTTGTTGCGGCAATGAGCAGGACTCGGATCACGGTGCCGCAATGCAGCTGGTTGCGTGAGAGAAACCTGGAGATAAAATTTCCCCTCGCGCTGCGTTGCACGAAGCATCCTTTTTCTCTTTGTGTGATGTATGTAGTTTAGATAAAACGCCCGGACATACGCTTCCATCTCTTCCCTTTCCTTTTTTTATTATATTGTTTTTGTAAGTAGGTGGGTTGCTAGCTACAGGTGAACGAGATATCACTATATCACCACTTCCATTGCATTGTCTTGGGGTTGGGCGCACTGTATGTAATGATTGACGCCATGTAATCCAATTCAGTTGCTTTCGACCAGCCAATCAGACTGCATTATTTAGCCGACTGATCACCCTGTGAGCATTCCAATTCAATCGGCTAAGTACTGCAATCTGATTTGTTGGTCTTGGTCAAGAGAAACTGAATTGTAAAATGCCCGCGTGGGAATTGGTTCACATTGCTGTGAATTCGACGTTTGTTCGGACGGGGTACAAAAAATGCAGTGTGAGAGGGGATCCCTCTTTCTCGAAAGGAACTCAGGTTGGGCGAAAATTTTGAGAGAAATTTTTTGAGATGTTTGATATTGAGTAAGGGAAAGAAGGGATAGAGGCGTGTGTCACATCAGTTGTCGACCAATTATTGTAATGTCGGCCGGGTGCAATTTTGCGATTTTGCGATTTGCGACTCGGAAGGGAGCGATGCACTTACTGTACAATCCAAGAGAACCAGAGATCATCACACTGTTGTTTTGTTCCCTTATCATTTTCATACCTTTGCAGTTCGTATAATGTCTGTAGCAGTACGGTAAGTACTGTACTGTAAGGTGAAGTGGACAGTGGATCGATCCATCATGGACTGGGTGTTCAATTGAAGTTGCCGGCCCTGAGTGAATAAATCGTGGGTCTCCGCCCTTTTCTGCGTTGTCTGACCTTGTGAAGAACTCAAATTGAAGGTGAAGGCGAGTGATGCGCGATGGCACATGTACACGGCCTCAGTCCGACAACAAGGGACTGAACTGATTTCACTCAACTAAGTTTAGGGCTGTGGGGCGTTGTTAGCGCTGTGTCCCACATGGCCACCGGGGATCGCCGAGTCGGAGTCGAAGTTCAATGTGGGATTGACGACTCCTCACCTTTGGTCATCACTAGCGTATCGTTTCTTGAGCTGGTTCGTGCTATATCGGCGCCTGAAACTGAGGAGCTAAGATGGGACACTGGCGCTCGTGTATGCGCGCCTATAGCGTATCGCCATAAACGTGCAGTGTGCAATGGTTGTATCTACCAATTGACCCCAATGAAACACCTACAAGTCAATCTCCTTACCCAGACTAACTCATTGCTAGTCTCGTGCCTCTGTCTCGTGTCTCACCTCTTGCGTACCTCCGAGTCAGGCTCATCTTTGATTTCCACAATTCATTTTTCGATACCGCTCTTACTCAGTCGACCAAGAAGAATTCATTCGACCTCGGAGCGACAACGAGATGCATAAAACAGTGGCTCGCCGCCACTGCTAATGTCCTCTGTGCATTTTCTGCGGTTATTGGCGAGAGTGTTGGCCTGGTAATTATCAGGATGTCAAGCAATCATCTCTAATACCTATTTTCGCAGTTGTTCTCGCCCGCGAATATGATTTTTATTTTTGCTGGCGTTGGTGTCCTTCTTGCCTTGAGTATTTTCCTCGATACGTGCAGACTGTTCAGGATGTCATGATCCTGTAAGGTGGCCAGAGATGTTGGTGCATATCACGATGCAATCCTCGACCTCTTCGAGCGCATACTAGAACGCTTCTTGAGACATCAAAGTGCCACCGACCCATGCCATGATGGACTTCATTGTTAAGATAATGTTGAGGTTCTCGGAACCATTGCCAGTGCGACGAAAAGAGATTAAGCGGCGATCAACAAATATGCTCACCCTTGGATGTACTGTATCACAGCTGATTTATTTGATTCAAAAAAATATGAAAAAGCTTCTGGGGAGGGCTGATATCGAGGATGCATTTAAGAAACTGGATAAATTGACACATGTTGTCCAAGTAACTGGGGTTGACAACAGAGTCACAGGCGTTGACGACAGTTAATGCAAGTACCGACAGTGCGCAACGTATTTTTGGCGTTGTCGAGGCTATCCTGAGCGTGCGTGACCAGACGGAAAGGATTTAAGAAAGGTGGTAAGGGAAGGAGAAGTAATCATGCAACAAGCGGCAAACAACCTAGATGATGATGAGCTATCCCATCTGGGGTCTCGGATTAGCTCGTTCATTATGAGTATGAGATATTGACCAGAGTGATTTTCCGTCCATTTAAACTGGGGACATATGACAGATACTGAAGTAGAAGGTGGAAGAGGACAAACTCAAGATTTGACTCGGATCTTGAGCCAGGGTAGCAGTGCCAGCTCTTCAATGACTAAGCTTCAGTTTCAGTCATTTTTATGAGCCCTTACAGTACTGTAATGAAAAACGTTTGAATTGCAGCACTGCCTGCATGATCTGGGTGATTTAGATAACAAAGCTTATCAGCTTGAAAACAACAAAAATACAAACTCTAGAACTATGACAACAACAACAATAACAACAACTTTCGCATCTGTCTTCCGTAGTAGTATTGGGCTAAGTGTGGTCATACTTCGATATAAAGGAAAATTTATCAGCCCCGACTCTTGATCGCGCCAACGAGTGCGAGTTCTTCTAAAAGCGTATCGTGTCTGAACTTAAGCCTCCCATTTGGCACATTGGTCTATGTCTCCTTCAGCGGGGCTCGTAGGTCCAAGGAAACTCAAAAACTTGCCTTGTGGATGTCATTTCCCGCAGCGCCGGGGAGATACCAAGTCTGACCCAGCCAGTGGCGCTTAACTTCCATCTCAAAGCCACTCTGGATGACCGAATTGCGCGCCAGTTCACAAAGTGAGCTCTGTGGAAGCTTTAGGATATGCGCCGCGACGCTGTATTCTTCCAATAGAGGCTCCTACGACGCTCCTAGGTTAACCTCCAAGCAAAGTTGGAAAGTCAATAATCCGAACCTTCGTAAAGTGGAATTGAAGCGGGTCGTCTGTACTTAAACTGACATTGAGCCCTGCCTTGAAGAAATCCGGAAGAGGATTCCGTTCAAACGTGAGGAACAGGGCATTATTGCTCAGCGGGCTCATGGCGACGCCAATCTGTTTGAGGTAGAACAAATATTGCAATGCGGGAACTTTACGTAGTAAGATCCCATGAGAGATAGAGTGGGAGGTCAAAAAGGCGGACGTGAGATGGTCAGTGTCACCAGCTTCCCCGGAGTGTGGACGGAAGACGAAGGTGTCTGTAGGTCCAGTCAATATAAGAGACGTAGAAAATGGCAAATTAATTACTAAAGCCGCGGGCGCGACGCCATCTATTGAGGCTCGCCATGTTGGCAAACATATAGTACACCCTGAAAGCCCGAGTGAGCGACATCACGTGACTTGTTGTATTCGCACGAACCAGTACGAGTATGGCGGAGATTGTGAATAATTCCATTGTTTGGGATAGGGGAACTTCTTGTGGTAGCGGCGCTCAGTTTTTGACTCGTCGTCAACGGTGTCAAAGCCAATAACGCGCTGGAGAAAGACGTGTAGCTTTGGGTGGGACGATGGGTCCTTCGTAACCTCAAACAACGGCCGGAAAACATCTATCGAATCATCAGGACATCAACATCGAATATTGAATTGGGAGGAGCGAACACATACTGCGAACGATATCTTCAAAATTCTCTATCGACCCATTCTCCTTGTATACATTATACAGGCGTGGAATCTGTATGAGCCAGCGCACGTTGTGCGAGAATAGTTTGTTGTTTATGACCCATTGCGCGAGCTTGTCCCACTCGTCTGGCTTCCTTCCGTAGATGCTCAAACGCCATTCGCAGTTCTACGGTACATTCCGCTTCACCTAGCAAAGAACAAAAACATCAGAGTACGTACCTGGTACTTTCCTTGCTCCAGGTCGGTCATCACCTCTAATAGTCAGCAGTTAGGCAACGACAATAGACAACATCACGCAACGACATTACCTTTCGTTAGTTCTGCGAGGTATTGCCCCTTAATATAGTTATCCGTTTTGAGGAAAATTTCGCGTAGCCGGGACTCGCCAATCGGATTGTACTTGAGATTGAACTTGTCAAAGCGATGGAACGAATCTTGGTGCGCGTGCATGTCGAGAGTGTCGATGGAAAGATCATACGCAGTGAGATTTAATGACTCGAAAACTTGTTGAAGCGTTAATTCAGCGCCGTCACGGAAGATCACGACGTCCTGCACAACGATGAGGCTATTTGTACTGGGGATGGAAGGAACGGAACGGAACCTGGGAGCTACGTTTCATTTTTGCCTTGATAAATCGTAAAAGATGTTTCTGATTCATGCTGCTGGAGTGATGGACGTGTGTGTCGACTTTGCGGGCGTTGTAGAAATCACTATCAGACGGTTAGGTCGTAAATCAACGGAATGGCTTTTCACATTACCGGTGAGGAACGCTCTATGATTTAGAAATCAGAGGGGTTCCAAGACATATCTAGAAAGAGGAGCGAAACGGACCTTCATTTCTGTCATTTCTTGAAACTCGTTGACTAATGTATACATGGAGAACTTCCCCCGGAGGTATTGTAGACGACGAAATGCGAAGCTCTTTGCAGGACCGTCGGAAATGACCCCAAGTACAAAATCAAGATCCATAAAATACTCTCTAATGGTCGGAATGTCAAATACAGGCTTTTTGTTGACATCTAAAAGGCAACTTAACAAGAAGGCCAGTCATGAGGGAGAAGAACATACCTGTCACGTCATTATACACCTGATATATGCCCTTATCATCAATTTCGAACTCCCATTCATGCGCACTGGGTATTTCAAACTGAGTAAAGTCGAACACATCGGAAGGGGAAATCCTTCCGGAGGACACGGCAGCTTGGTCTGCTGTCCAATGCCAGTGAGGAGGTGGTGGACGAGGATATATGCGCCAGGGCTTGAACTGTTCCTTCATGGGTTCGTACGGCCCAGTAACTTCTGGTCGTACGCCCATGACATCCGAAATGCCCTCGGCAATACCGTGGAACACACTGTCGTGGTCGCGAGGGTTATCACCGAGCCGCTGATTCGAGGCTGCCATGAACTTGTCACGCAACTCGAGGCATTTACGCAGTTGCTCGAGCATGTGCCCGAATTCGGGAGTCTGGTCTGGAGCCATCACGGCTACCCAATGTAATCTGTCAGAGACTGGCGACTACTTCTAACACAAAGTTATTAAACGTACGTAGGCCAGTATGTTCCTTTGCGGTTTCAACAGGCAAACCATAGACGTTCTCGTCATGATCGTGGAAAATGGCGCTAGAATCTGTGTCATCGATGGTGGGAGGAAGTTTGAGCGTTGTCAAGGTGTGCTGTAGGGGGGAGCTTGGATGCGGGTCCTGATACGGTGAGCTGGAGAAGGGGACTGCCTCCGATTGAGAGACGGATAGACGTCGATGGGATAACACTTTTTCCTCAATCTATAAGAAAGTAGCCATCAGATAACCAGCTCGATCCGACCCTTGGCCCTGCGAGCTGCAATCTACTTTCACAATGTCTGAAATTACCAACGTACATGACGGAGAGATTTCTCTTCACTATATCCAAAAAATCCATCTCTGGGCTCCGGGATCTGTACTAGGCCTGGGGAGTTTCTTGAGCTCGAGGAATGAGTAGCGGACGATGAAGGGCCTGGATCTAAATCGATGGCCGAATTTTCTCGTGGGGGTGTATCAGACATTGTGGTTTAAGAAAAGAAGTCGGGAACAGGGCTCCAAGCCGTTTACACCAATTATTCGCATATTTTCAGCAAAAAATCGGTGGCGTGATGATAGCCGGCTAAAAGCCGGAAAAAAAGCGTGTCACACTACCCATAACGACACATGTCCCCTAAAGCTGAAGCCCCACATTCGATCTATGCCCGCTGCCGCTTACCCCTGGACTGATCACGATTTTGCACCCGAATCTCGATCCTGGTCGAGAGTCTTCGCGGAACCAAATATATGGCTGAAGGAGCTCCAACATATACCAAAAGAAAAGAGATGTTGACCGGGCCTTCATGCACAATCGCCGTACTACTTGGGCGCAGAAGTGTTCCTATACTAAGAAGAGTTGATGTTATTTATGCCCACTCTACGAGCTTTTCCGAGGGCCTTTTACACTCAAGTGTTGTCTCTCCCGTGCCATACGCCTTTTCCAGCCCTGCTAACGCATCGATCGCGCGCAGCCGCGGGTGAGGCACATTCGCAGCACGTTGCTCCGGGTAGGCTTGCCTCGTCTGGAGCTTTTCGTTCTCCTTGGGCAACATTTTCTCTGCACACCCAATCTCGCCCGCATTGCACGCTTCTTCGTGCTCTACCATATCGTCCCCACGCAAATTGGATTCGTTCTCACATCCCATTGAAACCACGGTTCTATAACCAGCGACGTTAGAGATTGATTTATCCATAGAAGAGTTCCATCCTCTTCTCTTTCATCTTTACCATAGACTGGTGTTTTGCGGGATGCCATTTTTTCAATATCTCTGGCGTTTGGCTGGATACGAGCCACAGGTCCTATCATTGCGGCTTTACCGCGCTGGCGAATCCGGGTTTCAGGATGTCACGTGTGGACTGCAAACCCAAGGTCGGTGATGGTCACGTTTAACATATGATTGATCACTGAATCCATATGCTATTAACTACCAGGCGTATTTCTCGAAGAAGACATCAGCGGCACTACGGGTCTTGCTGCAAACACGTGGAGAGTAGTCAACTTGCCATTAGGAGTATTAGGAAATCAGGCAGGGAGACCCCAGGATCAAAAACCTCTCACACGCCATGAAGATCGTACTGGAGTGTTGTAATAATCCATCGGTCGTTTGATTCTGAGTGCCAAATATCTTCATTAGCCAATGGCACCATTTCTTCCGAGACGTTCCAGTCACCTGCATACCGTATCATTCATCACTGGCCAGCTCCATGGCCCCGGAGTGGTTGGCGGTGGGAGCCAGTCTAGAATCCCCTGCTGGGCTCTGCACAGAATCAAGTCGCCATCTATCACGCACTGTAATGGCATTGACTGACGTGACTGGGTGCCGTAGAAATTATATAGCAACGCTGCAGCACTGCTTACGGTGAACCAGTTTCGGGTCCGTAATGGACAAGTCCTCAAGCCACTGGCCCTGGCACTAGCAGCTCTCTGGCACTCTGACCAGAGCTTCAAATTGGACCTCCATTTTTACATGATCCCCTCGCCCTCGGGTTCCGATTATGGAGAGCACCCCAAAAGTGTTATTAGGGTGTTTAGGAGCTGTGTGCCACGATGTCGCTAGTAATTCCGTGGGGACCGGGGCCCACAACCATACTGAGAATTTGGACATCAGTTCGCGAAGACCTGCGTGTTTGTTTCTATTCTTACAAACCATCTGGACAGGGAGAGCAGCCAGCGTCCTACGACCGTGGATCCCTTACGACAAGCCAACAAAATAGGGAAACAAGTTAACGCCCTACCCACACGGTTGGCGGATTTTTGGCCCATCGCGGCCTGTGTGTCCGCACATCGTTACATCCCAGGATTCACTTCATGTGATCCTAAAACGATTTTTGGAACTCGTAGGCTCTGCCGCCTCTGCGTCTACATACGTTACCGTTGTTTCGATTCCCGTGTTTCACCCTCTCACCTTGTCTCATGTTCCTGTACGACAGAACTTATCCATTTCTCTCCACATCCCACCCTCAATGGACGAATGCCTCCGAAGTCTTGTTACTATATAGTCATCTTACATGGTTTCTCATTCACAATAGCAATCGCAAACGCGACCGTTACTGCGCCATAAGGCTCGCTTACTTTTATTACACGTTTCAGTTCCCTTCTCGTGCTCTGTGGCTGTCCTACTGCACAAAACCTGTAAAGTAGTTAAATAGCGCGGTGGGCGCTCAGCCAAATGTCATCCAGTTGAGTGCTCTCGAAACCTCCCCGTGTGTGCATCCTCTAGCTCTATCCTCGCTCGACTCGCTTCTTCGCTGCTCATCTTCCATTGCTGCTCGCTTTTGCGTAGTGACCTATCTTTACACCATGACCCGACTCTAACGGTGCCATTACGAAATGACTCTTCTGCGTGGCTCACTGGCTCGCGTGGCCACGAAGCTCCCTGTCAGAGAGTGTTTCTTGTTAGAGGCTATCGCGACAATGTGCCCTAAGTGTCCTCTCATGTCCACTAGATTGCCCGGAGCAATCGTGAGCCTCTGTGCCGATATGTACCGCACGGCCCTCAGGATCCCGGACGCTTCGAACAGGTCAATCATTGTTCATTCTCACTCAACCATTCTAAGCAATGTAGCTTAGCAGAGTGGCTACGAGAGTGAAGCGTCATCCAAGATATGGGGTGACAAGGAAGGATGTGAGGACAGTGGGGACACAGAGAGTAGGGGTAAGAGAGATGGGAGACAAGAAACGAGAGACGAAAGGCAAGTTGTGGACAGTAGTTCCGCAAACACAAGTGCCGAGTAAGACGAGAAGACGAGAAAAAGATGACGAGAAACGAGAGACCAGAGACCAGAGACGCGTTGTAGACAGCGATTCCACAGACGCGAGTGCCGCGACGACGAGAACACAAGCAAGAGAAAGAAGAGAAAGAAGAACACACAATAATCGACTGACACGATGCCATCTTCAACGAGCAAGGGGGCTGCTTAGATACATCAGAGTCCCTACTGAGTAGTCGAGTCCAGTGGTATGTAAGAAAGGAGCGGTGTCGTCAAAGGGTAGGTATATGCGTCGTCCGAGTCGTTGTGCCTGACGTACAGGAAAACGTGAAAAAATGTTAGTAAAAATGCAAGAAAAGACACTGAGGACTGTATTGAAGGCATACTGGTGCCGCGCGCCTGCTGCGGAGCGTTGATCGTCGTTGCCTAAAGTACGAAGAAACGGGAGGAAAACGTACTAGGAGAGAAATGAAAGGCAGGAGGGAGTGAAGGCGGGAAGGATTGTGATTCGTCCACAGTTGCTGCGCGGTGGTCGAGAGGAAGGCAATGCCAGTGGGCGAGAGACGAGAGAGGCAGTGAAAAACGAGGAGAGAATGCGAGTCGAACGCGTCGCTCCGATCCGAGCGCCCGAGCGTGAATCCCGTGAGGAAGCCTCTATCGTGGGATACTGCTCACGGTCATGGCCCCAAGATGGATTTTACTGGATTTTACTGTCATACAACCTGTCAGCTATCTCTCTCCTCTCATCCTGGGCGCAAATGAACACCTCACCCCCTACATCAGAACTTTGACATAACTTCCCACGTTTTCACCTTGCACCACCTTGCCCCCGCCGAAAGCATGTTTTTGTGGGGGATGGAGGACATATCACCATGGGCTAATTTTTGTTATTTAACATATCAAAGATGGTGGCCGCCTGGTGGTTGGACTCGGACATGAAGGCTGCGAGAAGGCGCGGATTTGCCAAGAAATCATGACATAGGTTGCCAGCGGACTTGCCGAGGACTTGCACAACCTTGTGCAAGGTTGTGCAAGCTCCTGCAAGTCAAATGTTAAAGTTTTGATGGCCTAAGGCATCTTCCATCTGGTCTTCATACTGCTTTCTACGGAAACCATCACGGTCCTATCCGCTTGTCTGGGTCTACGGTTCTAAGTACGATTGTAGTTACTATTTCGTCCCGGGGTTATGATACCTAGCCTAAACAAGGTTCGTCGTGACCATATTCTCTTTACCACGGGCGTTTACTGTCATTATCCTCCGTATCTGCGACTTCCTTAACAGTCAGCAAATACAAATTTATGCTATCCTGAGATTATCGTTCCAACCCTCAAGCTAGGAATGACAGCGGTGATCGTGATTCAACGGCTGTGGATCCCTACTCGAACGGGGCTGTTCTCCTGACTCCTCTACGTATCCGAGCAAGGAAACTGGCTGACGCCCTAATGCTGCTGTATCTCGGCCGTGACAGTGCCCAGCAAGGAGGCGTCCGCGTTTTCAGGAAGAGGGGGTAATCCGCATGCATACAATGCAGTGGATCGCTCAGGCTGTGTTACTGATATTGGTTACAATTACAACTACCCCCTGCCCACACCATTGTACGGCCTTGGTGTGGATACACATACGAGCAGGTCAGCTCTATTCCTGAGCTCTGGAATTCTATGCAATCTCTCTCCGCTGATATTGAGACTTCTGTGCCTGATATGTGTTGGCCCTCTGCGCTTCTTGCAAACACCATGGCGCGGTTCCAGACTGCTGCCGTGCCGCATGCCTCAAGGCCAAAAGGTTACTTAACTGTTGGGCATTTCCATGATATCTCCCTGGTGCTTTAGAAGTTTCCAGACCTTCATTCGAATCCCCCCCCGCGCGCCCTACGCCTCTATCCACAGCGTTATCACCAGCATTTGGCGACGCCAATCAAAGCACCTGAAACACGTCATTCTTATGTCTTTGCTTCAAAATAACGAGGTCTACAGTACCTATGAAAACGTCGGACCAAGCTCGAACCAGGTAAGGTTGTCCTTACAATGACTCTTGTATGCGCACTCTGACCTGAACGGCCTCCGGAATTAAGCGACCACGCTTGCCTTGCGTCCTATGTGATACGTCCTTCGCGCGCCTACAAGAACTCTATAGGCACGTCCAAACATTCCACCTCCCTTATTGCCTCTACTGTCCATATTGGGGTTGCCGCTGGAGGGGAGCCCGTGAGGATCAATTCAAGAGGCACCAAAAAAAATATCACCAATCCGAGGAGCTGCCAGCGTATCAGATATACGATGTGAAGAAGGTTTTAGATTGGATCAAAACCGCGGAAAGCGTAAATTTTATTCCTGTCGCTCAAACCTGGGCAATTGGTCTTGTTCAAGAGAGGGCAAAGGAGTTGGGGAGGGATCAGTGGTTGGACGAGCCTTGGGGCTACTAATAGACGAGGCATCTTAGCATTCGATCTCCTTTGCGACGCGTCGACTCCTTGACTTGGATTGCCTAGCTTGGTATAGTTGGTCAAAGCGACATATTTCATTCTCTACTTTACCTCGCGATCGCATTCATGATACCTCACATACTTCTGTTTCCAGTTCAGCCCACTTTCATCTTCAATTGGTGTCATTTGTCTTTTCGGTATCATACTCCTGTAAAAAACAAATATAGTTCAGGAGCTCTACCAGTTGCAATTTCGGAATTCCCGCATGGACGTCCAGGATGTCTCAGGGTGATGAGGGCAAGGGCGTGTCTGCAAATATTAAATTTGAAATTTGTTGTCAATAAACGTAGCTCCGCTCGCTCTGAGCAGGCAAGTGTGACATAAACCAATTTCACTATCGCACCACTCTCTGAGACAAGATCTTCCAACACAGCCAGCCGTATTGCTTTCTCAGGACATTTTATGACGTGATACGTCAACGTTCGAATCGAATCTACTCGGGTCACACGCCTTGTGACGCCCGAGCAAATACTGGCCCGGGCACATGGTCCACGTGTCGACTTCTTCTGTCTCTTTTTCTTCCTCCCTGGTAGTGTTGTCACGGCTAGCTTGCGGAGCGGCTTAGCCAGTCAGCCAAGCTAATCTTCCCCCTTGCAGTTGAAATCGATTCAGGAGCTGTTAATCTGATATATCAGACTAGCAGTTCCTGAATCATACATGGTCTCAGACCGTGACATGGGGTGTGATGTGGTGGATTTTGTCCATGCTCGGGTATGGACAAGATGAAAATGTGCCGCTAGAGGAGGCTATCCTTATCGAGGTATTGCTATTTTCACTGGTATATGTATATGTCAATAAGAATGACTTGCAGACACCTGTTTGTCCTCGGTGCTATGCATGCTGCCTTCAATTCATGACCTACCAGTGTACGCGACGCTTCTGTCTCTCACTTATTACCCCTGCTTTCCCGATGTCCACAAGCAATCAGACGGTCGACCTTTCCAGTGCCAAGTTCACTCCAATATTCGAAGCTGCATCAAACGAGTACAAGGGCGATCTGGGAACACATACATTTGCTGCGGCATCTGAGAACTCCAATTCTCCTGATTCGGTCTTAAACGTATTTCGAAAGCAAGTACAGATCTTCGATAAATTTCGCAAGGGCGATGGTATATTAATGGCATGGTTAACTCCGATTGTAAATATCTTCTTCACCCTCTCAGGAGCCCTCGGAGAAGGTATCGATGTAGTGAGCATCCGGTCCTTGTATGATATTCGAGCTGTATGACATTTACCTTTTCAGCCTTTCTCTCTCGCAGAGAAACTCTTCACTGGTATCGACTTTTCTCTCAGGGTTGGTTCCTTACCACGCTGAATTGGCTAATACTCAACTTAGGCGGTGAGGGACGCCATTGTGAGCTACGATGCGCTTGTGGACCTGTTTGAGCGCATTCAACGTTTCCTTCAACGTCTCAATCATTACACGGCAGTCTCGGTCACGCCAGAGATGACAGCATTACTTTCAAGTATCGTGGCCCAGATACTCTCTTTTCTCGCGCTTCCTACTAGGGCAATGAAGGAGAGGAGGCGAATCAGTCGGTCCATTCAATCAATATACACTCTCGGCTGACTACAGCGCAAGAAAATATATGTTGACAAGAGAGGAGAATCTGATGATGGTGGCAAGAACCTTGGAGGCCACACACCTCTCATCCTGCCAGTGAGCAAAGACATAAATACTGTCCTTAACCTCTTTATATCTCCATCGCGTCAGATTTCCCTCCTCCACAAAGGGAATCAAAAAGGGAGAACATCAATAGCTTTGTCCGGTCTTTCATTCTGAGTGATAGGGTAGTGCGGAGATGGAGAACAGAGGATAAGGAGCTGATTATCAGGGTGCTCTCGAAACGCGCTCAGGCTCCGAGTCAAGGGATGTGAATCACCCCCTTGGCAGCAGCCCTAGTTAGTCGTTTATGAGGTTCAGATGGGTGTTTTGCCAGCTGGACGGGTGGGCTCCATTGTCTTTGTTCGTCCAAGATCTGAGAGGAGCGGGAATATGAAACCGGACTCAGATGAGTTTTTGTAGTGTGGACACTGTGTGGACCCGGAACGACATCCGGCCCGGCGGGCCCAGGTCGCAGTGTGCAAGTGGGAACAACTGGACGTGATCTGCCCAAATGACATGTAGTGAGAGCCTTCCTTGTTTGTTGCCTTGCTGATCAGGGAAGACCTCGTTCACTAACGAGAACGAGGGATAATTGGAAGTGGATTAAAGCGGATTACTGTAACCGAAAAAGTTAATAAAATTTCGATTTGTCCCTTAGCAAATGAGGTTTTTAAAGGGTACTTCATTTCACTTTACCGCACTAAGACATCGCGCACAACGCTCTCGTCTACTAGTAGCCCCAGGGATCGTCCAACCACTGATCCCTCCCCAGCTCCGTTGCCCTCTTCTGAACAAGACCAATTGCCCAGGCTTGAGCAACAGGAATGAAATCGACGCTTTCCGCAGTCTTGATCCAATCTAAAACCTTCTTCGCATCGTATATCTGATACGCTGACAGCTCCCTAGATTGGAGATGTTTCCTCTGGTGCCTCTTGAATTGATCCTCACGAGCTCCCCTCCAACGGCAACCCGAATATGGGCAGTAGAGGAAATAAGGGAGGTGCAACGTTTGGACGTGCCGATAGAGTTCTTGTGGGCGAGTGAAGGGCGTATCACATAGGACGCAAGGCAAGCGTGGCCGCTTAAATCCAGAGATCGTTCATGTCAGAGCGCGCATAAGAGAACCATTGTAAGAACCATCTTACCTGATTCGAGCCTACTCCGGAGTATTCACAGGTGCTGTAGTCCTCGCTATATTGTTCCAACGACATGAGAAAGACGCGTTTCGGGTGCTTTGATTGGCGTCGCCAAATGCTGGAGATAAAACTGTGGACGGACGAGTAGGGCGTGGGAGAAATCCTACGTTCTTAGGGCGCTGGCCGCTTTCCTTGTCTAGATGGTTTGTCATAAGAGTGCCGCACAGAAACAAACGCAGGTCTTCGCGAACATATTTCCGACCTAAACATCCCAATAATGCATTTGGGGTGTTTTCCAGAATTGGAACCCGAGGTGAGGGCATTATGTAAAGGTCCAAGTTGAAGCTTTGGGTAGAGCCAGGGAGCCAGTGCCAGTTCTCAAACCCAATACTGATCGGTCTTCAGAGACGAAGATACGGACTAGAGAAAAAAAATCGAGCAAATGGAAACGTTGCTAGTACTACGGCCAGTGGCTTGAGGAGTTGCCCGTTACAGACTCACAGTTCCGTCCCGAAACTAGTTCACTGTAAGCCTTCGGTGGATAGGTCAGGTTCTAACGTCGCCGGTTACGCTTTTTTCGAGAGGATTACAGGGTTACATGAAATAGCGCCACGCCTCGCCACAGACTCTAAGTACAAGAACAAAAGAAGATGCGAGGATGAATCCGACTTCTGAGGACGCTTGGTAGAGCGGGAAGAAGTGCGCAGAGAAGATGTTGCCAAGGAGACGAAAAACTTGCAGAAGAGGCAAGCCTACCGGAGCGACGTGCTGCATGTGCCTTGCCAGCGGCTGCGTGCATTGATGCGTTTGCGAGGCATGCAGCACAGGAGAGCCAACACTTAAATGTGACAAGCCCTCGGAGAAGCTCATCGGGCGATCAACAGGCTCGAAGAGAAGATCGAGGCGTTCAAATTGCAGATGGCCTATCGAGAGGGGGGAAGGAGGTTGCGCTGGCACCGCTTCAACTCTTCTTCTTAGTATACAGGAACACTGCTGCGCACAAGAAGTACGACGTACCGATCGAGAAGATCCTGTTGAAGAAATGCCGAGCCAACACCTCCTTCCTTTCCCCTGGTCTTTGTTGGGCCTCTACCTGGTACCACTGCCCATCGTCTTCAAGGCCCATTTTTCAATCATATATTTGACGTCCGTTCTACGAAGGCCCTCGACCAGAATGGAGGATCGAGATTTGGGTGTAATTTCGTGTACTCTATGTGGCTCTATTGACGATGATCAGTCCTGGGGCACAACGGCAGCGGGCAATTGATTGATGCGGAAGGTGTGGCTTCTCTTGACCACGCTTGTATTTTCGTTTACATATGGGCCACATATATCGTTATGATGAGATGTACACTCTAGCTTGGGTATTTGGATTTTTTGAGAGTACGGGCGAGACTACCTTGGAGGACCATGGGTGGGTATCTCCTTGCACGGTTAAGTCTACGTTAGTGTTAGCACAGGTTATGGTGATAGAAAACTTTGACGAATGTCAACATTCACAGAGTTGGCTGAGGAGGCATATTGTGACGGTGACTCACTGGTGACTCACGGGTGAGGGACTGGTGAGGGGGGCGATCGCAGAAGTTTCCCACGGACTGTCTGTGGTCAGACTGGTTCGTGGATTGGGTGGGACGTGGACGTAATTATATTACATGCCTCTGCTACTCAAAATGAATGGACGTCAGTATGGTACACAAAAGGGATCATTAGTGTGCTACTAAAAGTGAGAACAAGCTGCGCAAGCTCGATTTCAACAAAACAGTAACCCGTGAATAAGGTGCCCTTAAAGCCCATTTGCCCATTGATGTACCCCAAAGCCCCCCCTACCTTTCCTGACAGCTAACTAGCACACCTGAGACAGGAGATAGGATTGTAAGAAACCACCGCCGTGAAAATACATCTGCGGGAGGATATGAGCGTAATAGGCGCGCGCTGTGCCTCGTGTTTCGCTAAAGACCGTGATGTATGGTCTCATGTTTTCGGCGCTGTGATCCATACCATACAGGCACTTCCGAAACCCCTAAGTTAAGCCTCTACTTTACGGCAGCAATTGATGGGGTTCCGAACTAGGAAGGTCACTAGTGTGACAGGGGTGAGTTTGCCGGGCCAGTCGGCCTCTGTCTAAACTCCGGATCACCATCACGTGATCTATTTCCGACCTCGTTCGTTCTCAGGGACACGCGGACACTTGGAACCCGCCCAACAACGTGGGCCTTGCCATTATGCTTCCAAGTTCGTCGTCACCACTCACCACTGGCAGCTCTGGGTTGGATGTCTGTACTACAACCTTCTATGATGTTCAGCACGTGCCTCAGTAATTGATACTATTGCCGTTTCCCGTGCGCCTCAATGGTTCAGAACACGAAATCATCATATGGTGGAAGGAGGTCTCTATGCTGCGGTGATATGCTATATGGTGACTGCACAACACTCCATATGGGAACCCAATCCTCCGATTTCCGGCCGGGTAGGGGTACAGGCGAGTGGTCTGAAACCGAACTCATACACTAAGTTATAGCGACGTCAGGCGACTGGCCTGTCTCTCATTTTTTAAGCCTTGATGATTAGAATTCACTCCCTGAGGTCGAAAGCAGGCCTTTCGCTCTCCCCATTCAATGACATCTCCTTGTTCCAACTCTTCCGTGGGGGACAATGATGTTGCACAGTTCGCTGGCGAGTCGAGAGGTGGAAGGTTAAATAACGATTCTGGACAAGGCTTCTTCGGGACTTCCCATTCCACCACCACCCTCCGAACCCTACGAGTTGCGGCAAACGTGGACAGTCAAATCCCGGTTGCGGAACATGACCAGCAAGAAGATTTTGAGTAGTATGTCAAGGATACTCCTCTTTGGACTTCTGCCTCTCCTCAGGATTATCTCTCATATGATGGTGCCCCTGATGCGCACCGTGTCTCAGATTCCAGCGTGAGAACCCTCTATGAAGAGACTGCGGGAGAAATGCATCGTTCCCTTCAAAGGGTATCCTTATCAGCATCCGAACGAGGTCTCATCGCCCCCGAACGCGTACTTTTCCTGTCCTCGCTCATGTGACATCGATCCGGCCATAAGTCGTCTCTGGACGAGAGTAATGCACCACTCGATGACGTCGACCGCGAGGCCTCCCCGCACCGCGGTGTGGTATCGAATCTTCTCGAGCTCTCTCGCGTCTGACCACAAATGGGGTGATTATGGATCGTATCTCTTTCGCTTAGGCTCTCTTAGCGAGCCTGAACCGGATATACGCCTGCGTCTTTCGCTCTTGTACTAGTACTCACTCGGCGGTTATGATGCGGATGACTCAAGGATGACTGGTGCAACGCGAGAGTTACTAGACGATCCTGCAGATCTCGAGAGGAATGTCAAAGACTAACTTGGGCTACGTGCCATGAGTTATAAGCAACGGCGCAAGAAGGCACAGAAGATCAAAATCCGCTTCTTTGTGATATGTATGTTTGATTCACTTCATCACACCGAGTACACTCACCGTTGACTGCATGAAGCCCTTCTCAACCGCCAGCAGTTTATAATGAAGCTTGCGCGTGCGTTCATGACGTTTGCCGCTGTATCGAGTCTTGACTCGTCGCCGCCGCCGGCATTCTCGAAGTCGATACTGATCGCTTGTCTGGATTCCCATGGTACCTGCAACCGCTCTCTTTCTGGTCTCAGTTCATTACTGTCCCAGCGTTCTCAGTTCTCTGGATAACCTCCAGCCGTGGTGCTCCTAGGACCTTGTCGTCATGGTCGTCATTTCGTGCATCTGCCACGAACAAAACTGCGAACCACTTCATTGTCAATAGATCAGATGTGGTATCCGCGATAGGCGCCTTCGTTGTAGGGTTGCTCGGGAATGTCTACTCGCGAAGATTTGGAGGTACCGCCTTTCACGGCGATGGTCACCAGTGTGCTATTTCTAGTTCCGGTCCGTGCTTCTTTTTCTTTTCTCTAAAGTCATGGCGAGCTATTTAATCCGCTGTGCTGTAGTCTGGGCTTTCCCAAGCTGGAGGGCTGACCGCCTCCGATAGCGGTATTGACATTGGGGTGCCATGATTGCCGTTGCCATCGGTATAACTGTGGGATTATTTATGAGCCACTCCACCCCCGCGCTTCCCACTAGCCTCTTCATAAACTTTTCTTGCGCCATAGTCAGCTGAGAAAGAGTATATTGATTGAATAGATCGATTGATTCGCCCCTCCTTCATTGCCCTGCTAGAAAGCGCGAGAATAGAGAGAATCTGGGCCATGATCTTTGCAAGTAACCCTGTCATCTCTGGCATGACCGAGACTGCTGTGTGATGATTGGGACGTTGAATGCGCTCAAACAGGTTCACAAGCGCTTCGTAGCTCGTAATAACGTCTCTCACCGCCTGAGTCGACTATCAGCGAAGGAGCCGATGTCGAGAAGAACGTTGATACCAGTGAAGAGCATCTTTGCGGGCGAGAAGGGCTGAGAAGGTAAATGTTATACAACTGATATATCATGAAAGGACCGGATGCAAGGACCGGATGCCCACTACATCGACACCTTCTCCGAGGGTTCTTGAGAAGGTGAAGAGGATATTTACACTTTACTTGTTCTCGAAATATGTTCAATACCGAATCAGGGGATTTACAGTCAATTTTGTTGGCATATATAAGTGACAATAGTAGCGATACTTGATAAGGACAGCATCATCTAGCGGCACGTTTTCACCTTGTCCTCACCCGAGCATGGACAAAAACTACCACGTCGCACCCAGTGTCAGAGACCATGTACCAGACAAGCAGTTCCTAAATCGATTTCAACTGCAAGGAGGAAGATTAGCTTGGCCGACTGGCTAAGCAAAAGAAAGAGGTGGGCCACGTGGTCACTCGGGCGTCACATGTCGTGTGTCCCAAATAGATTCGAACGGCTGTTGGCGTATCATATTATAAAATGTCCTGAGAAAGCGGTACGGTTGGCTGTGGCTTCTCGGACGGAGTAGGCGCCAACTTGAACCGGCATGAGAGCAAATCCAAATTTGCAGAGGCGCCCTTGCTCACTGTCTGACCATGGAGACGAGCGTGGTTCATCCGCCGTGCGCTGGTGGTTGAGAGGAAGGCAATGGGCGAGAGGCGGTGAAAAACGAGAAGAGAAAGAATGGATGGACGGTCCGATACCGATATTAGTACACTCTCTCCGCCCAGGATGAACGCGTCATGCCCCGAGGCGTCTTCCATTTGGTCATCATACTGCTTTCTTTTCTTTCTTTTATATACCGTTGAGACTGGCGACAAGGCGCAGTCTCTCGTGTGGTTAGGTTAATGAGATGGCAGGTGACAAAAGGGGGCGGGTGTAAGTAGGGGCTCAATTATCCCGGGTCAAAGGCCTGCTCGTGGGGTCTGAAGCAAACCTTAGTGACTTCGAGGACTTTGATCAGTGCTTCACCGCCTTCCTTGGTTCCAAATAGTGATGATGAGGAGAGGTCTGGGGCTGCAGGGGCCGGATAGGTGGCTCGGGCGTGAGCAAACCTCCTGCTGCGCCTTCGATGACAGGCGGGAGCTTCCCAGATGGCGGGGCAGGGAGGGCGAGGTATGCCTGGGTGCATCTGTCGGGGTTGTGCTATCTAGCCTGCCACGCTGAGATGACGGGTTGTCTGGACGTCGCCTTTTGGAAAGCTACCGTGTTGGGCTCTCGGTGGTTGGGAAGGAGAGGTGTTATGGCAGCGTCGCGGGCGAGGTCAATGCAGCGGCGGAGGCCAGCAACCGAGACCTCAGATGGGCACCATTCGATGGTGACTCGAGATGGAGAGGATTTGAGTCAGTGTCATGCAGAACTCCCGAGAGAAAGATTGCCCCGGTGGGGCCGGAGGTTGGCTGTGGCTTGGATGGCAGCCGGGTTGGTTGACAGGATTGTGACATTGAGGACTTTGGTTTTGGTTGAGGTAGAGTTGGGCTTGGCTGGCTGCTAAGGGGAGGGCGCAAAGATCAGTGTCGTGTCACAGTCGGTGATGAGGAATCCAAACTGACAGACTGCATGGTGTCTTGGTTATTGGAGAATGAGCAGGTGATCCCTGTTGCAGGCTGTAGGTTGTCTTCCCGGTTCCAATTGGATTTGTCCCCGCGGGTAAAAATGATGTGGTAGGCGCGTTCATAAGTGATGATATCGCCATGGGAGAGATTTGACCGATTTCCCGTTCCCGTTCCCGGGCCGGGGTCGTAATACCACTCAATTCTCGGTCAGTCGGACTGTGTGTGTGCCCTGCCTCCATTCCCTCTTCGGGGCTGCCCTTCTTTCCCCTCTCAACAGCCCCGCTATGGGCCTTTCCCTTATATCACCCCCCCTTCTCTTCTCTTGCGGATGCCTAACGTCTCTTGACAATGAACGCCGTTCATCCGTACTCCGATGCCCAGGCGCTCGTCTACCCTCCTCAGTACACCGCCCCGCCCTACACCTCTATACACGATAATGAGGTCTACGGCACCTATGAAAACTTCGGACCAGGCTCAAACCAGGTAAGGTGGTTCTTACGATGGTTCTTGTATGCGCACTCTGACGTGAACGGTCTCCGGAATTAAGCAGCCACGCTTGCCTTGCGTCCTATGTGATACGTCCTTCACGCGCCCACAAGAACTCTATAGGCACATCCGAACGTTCCACCTCCCTTATTGTCTCTACTGTCCACATTGGGGTTGCCGCTGGAGGGGAGCTCGTGAGGATCGATTCAAGAGGCACCAAAAAAGATATCACCGATCCGAGGAGCTGCCAGCATATCGGATATACAATGTGAAGATGGTTTTAGATTGGATCAAAACTGCGGAAAGCGTCGATTTTATTCCTGTTGCTCAAGCCTGGGCAATTGGTCTTGTTCAAGAGAGGGCAAAGGAGTTGGGGAGGGATCAGTGGTTGGACGACCCCTGGGGCTACCAGTAGACGAGAGCGACTTAGCGTTCGATCTCCCTTGCGACGCGTCGACTCGTCGCCCTGGATCGCCTGGCTTGGTTTAGTTGGTCAGAGCGATGTATTTCATCCCCTACTTTACCTCGCGATCGCATTCATGATACCTCACATACCTCTGTTTCCGGTTTAGCTCACTTTCGTTTTCAATTGATGTCACTTGACTCCTGTGAAAAAATAGTTATAATTCAGGAGCTCTACTGATCGCAATTTCGGAATTCCCGCATGAACATCC
>QFEZ01000260.1:34600-78161 GCA_003316425.1 Russula lepida | reverse complement strand
CTCTACTGATCGCAATTTCGGAATTCCCGCATGAACATCCGGGATATTTCAGGGATGATAAGGGCGAGAACGTGTCTACAAATTTGAAATTTGTTTGCATGGGCGCTCCAAAGCAGGCGTGGATCAAGGCATGTATATGACATAATCCAACTTTACTATTGCCGAGATCTTCCAACGTGCAAAACACAGCCAACCGTATCACTTTCTCAGGACATTTTATGATGTGATATGTGACACATCAATGCATCAACAGCCGTTCGAATCTACTTGGGTTACACGCCGTGTAACACCTGAGCGACTACGTGGTCCACGTGTCGACTTTTCTTTTTCTTTTTCTTCCTCCCTGGTACTAGTAGTGTTGTCACGGCTAGGCTGCGGAGCGGCTTAGCCAGTCAGCCAAGCCAACCTTCCTCCTTGCAGTTGAAATCGATTCAGGAGCTGTTAATCTGATATATAAGACTAGCAGTTCCTGAATCGCGCATGGTCTCTGACATTGGGTGCAACGGTGGTGGATTTTGTCTATGCTCGGGTATGAAAATCTGCCACTAGAGGAGGCTGTCCTTATCGAGATATCACTATTATCACTGGTATATGGCAACAAGAATGATTTGCAAACACCTGTTTGTCCTCGGTGCTCTGCATGTTGTCCCCGACTCATGACCTACCAGTGTACGCAACCCTTCTGTCTCTCACTTATTACCCCTGCTTTCCCGATGTCCACAAACAATCAGACAGTCGACCCTTCCACTGCCAAGTTCACTGCAATATTCGAGCTGCATCAGAAGAGCACAAGAGCGATCTAGGAACATATCCATTTGCTGCGGCATCTGAGAACTCCAAATCTCCTGATTCGGTCTTGAGCGTATTCCGAGAGCAAGTACAGGTCTTCGAATAATTTCGCAAGAGCGGTGACAAATAAAATGGCACGGTTAACTCCGAATGTAAATTATTCTCTTCACCTTCTCAGGAACCCTCGGAGAAGGTATCGATGTAGTGAGCATCCGGTCCTTGTATGATATACGAGCTGTATGACATCTACCTTCTCAGCCTTTCTCTCCTGCAAAGATACTCTTCACTAGTATCGACATTCTTCTCGGCCTCGGTTCCTCCCCACTTTCCTTGATGTGAATTCGCTAATACTCAACTCAGGCGGTGAGGGACGTTATTGCGAGCTACGAAGCGCTTGTGAACCAGTTTGAGCACATTCAACGTCCCAATCATTGCATGGCAGTCTCGGTCATGCCAGAGATGACAGCGTTACTTGCAAAGATCGTGGCCCAGATCCTCTCTATTCTCGTGCTTCCTACCAGGGCAATGAACGAGAGGCGAATCAGTCGGTCCATTCAATCAATATGTACTCTTGGCTGACTACAGCGCAAGAAAAGATATGCTGACAAAAGAGGAGATGATGGCAGCAAGAACCTTGGAGTTCACACACCATGTCATCTGTATCACTAGTCGGCCTGAGCAAAGACATAAATACTGTCCTTAACCTCTTGATATCTCTATCGCGTCAGATTTCCCTCCACCACGAAGGGGATCAAAAAGGAGAACATCGATAGGTTTGTCCGGTCTTTCATTCTGAATGATAGGGCAATGCGGAGATGGACAGCGGAGGATAAAGAATTGATTATCAGGGTGCTCTCGGAACGCGCTCAAGGGATGTGAATCACTTCCTTGGCAGCAGCCCTAGTTAGTCGTTTATGAAGTTCAGATAGGTGTTTTTCTAGCCGGGCGGTGTTCTTTGTTCGCAGTCCAAGAACTGAGAGGAGCGGGAATATGAAACCGGATGGGTTTTAGGTTTTTGTACGTGTGGACCAGACAAGTAGTTCCTAAATCGATTTCAACTGTAAAGAGGAAGATTGGCTTGGCCAACTGGCTAAGCAAAAGAAAGAGGTGGACCACGTGGTCACTTGGGTGTCACATGGCGTGTGTCCCAAGTAGATTCGGACAACTGTTGGCGTATCCATCCTTCTCACCGCCTGACCACCCACAGACGAGCGTGGTTCATCTGCAGTTGCCGTGCGTCGGTGGTCAAGAGGAAGGCAATGGGCGAGAGGCGAGAGGCGGTGAAAAACGAGGAGAAAGGTTCGTTGGTCGGTCGGTCCGATAAGGTCCCAATGGATTTTGTTGTCGTGCAAGCTGTCTGCTGTCTCTCTCCTCCCATCCTGGGCGCAAATGAACGCTTTATGCCCCAAGGCATCTTCCATTTGGTCGTCATACTGCTTTCTTTTATATTCTTTTATATATACCGTTGAGACTAGCGACAAGGCGCAGTCTCTCGTGTAGTTAGGTACATGGGGTAGGTGACACAGAAAGGAGCGTAATAGGGGCTCAAATTATCCCGGGTCAAAGACCTGCTCGTGGGGTCTGAAGCAGGCCTTAGTGACTTCGAGGACTGATCAGTGCTTCACCGCCTTCCTTGGTTCCAAAGAGTGAGGATGAGGAGAGGTCGGGGGATGCAGGGGCTAGATAGGTGGCTCGGGTGCGAGCAAACCTCGGGCAGAGTTGAATGACATGGCTAATGTTAGAGGGATGGCGCCGCATTCTGGGCAATGTTGAGGTTGGCGTAGATGGCACTGCTAGGTAGGACCTAATGAACGAATGGCCCGCGATGAAACGTACAGTATGAACGAGGCTGATGCCATTCGAGAGCCTCCTGCTGCACCTTCATCAGGCGAGAGCTTCCCGGAGGGTGGGGCAGGGAGGGTGAGGTATGCCTGGGTGCGTCTGTCGGCGTTGTGCCATCTAGCCTGCCACGCTGAGATGGCGAGTTGTCTGGACGTTGCCTTTTGACTCCCGAGAGAAAGATTGCCCCAGGTGGGGCCGGAGGTTGGTTGTGGCTTGAAGGGCTGCCGGGTTGGTTGACAGGATTGTGACGTTGGGCGAATACCATTAGGTGGTCGGGGCGGGCCAAGAGGGTGCGGATGGAGTTGCTCCATGCCTTCCACTCGTCGCCGCGGCGGTGGTTGCAGGGGAGGGAGGGAGAAGTCTAGTTGCCATGGGGTGCGGCGAGGCGAGGGCATCAATTCGAGGTTCTTTTGGTAGGTCGGCTGCGAGGGAGAGGAGGTAAAAGTTGTATTTCCTTCGGAGAGGTGGTGAGCAGGATCGGTGTACTGAGGAGGGTAGACGAGCGCCTGGGCATCGGAGTACAGATGAACGGTGTTCATTGTCAAGACCCGAAGAGGGAATGGAGGCAGGGCACACACAGTCCGACTGAAAGTATTACGACCCCGGCCCGGGCCCCAGGAACGGAATATCATCTAATATATCATCACTCATGACGCGTCTACCAACCGTATCATACCATCGCGTCTCCCACATGCACAGCTTGAGCAGTGGCGCTTCTATGGCGCCAACCCTTGCATACTATTTACTACAAAGCAGTGTCAGAAAAAACCAAACCGGGAGTTTTCCGGCCCTCGTGCACTCCTCGCGCGTACACGCGTTTACGGGCTGTTATCAGTCCCAAACTCCAACTGTCCCCTCATGTCCACTAGATCTCCCGGAGCGATTGAGGACCTCCATCGCATGGCCTTCAGCGTCATGCGTTTCCGGATCCATCAATTGTTTAATCGACCACTCTACCTCAGGTGTGACTTTGTGACTTTCTGCACTCATGCCTTAAGGCGTCTTTATCGCCTTAATCGCGCTTCCCCTGAACTTTGCTTTCATCGATAATGGGGCAGGTGAGGTCCCAGGCCGTCTCGGCTTTGCACCTGTTACTTCCATTTTGTCACCATACTGCTTTCTACGGAAATCACTCACAGTACTATCCGCTTGCCCGGGCCCACGGTTTTAGGTGCGAATGTTGCTACTCCGTCCCGACGCTATGATACCTAGCCAAAACAAGGTTCGTCGTGACCGTATCTTTAACGTGGGCGTTTGTTGTCATTATCCCTCATGCAGTCAGCAAATGCAACCCTGAGACCACCGTTCCAACCACGAGCCAAGAATGTTAGCAATTGTCGTTCAATGGTTGCACACTGATCCCCATTTTGTGATCTCATGGATCTCGATTCGAACTGGGCTGTTCTCCTGACCTGGGCCCTCTCCGAAGCAAGGAAACTGGCTGGCGCCCTAATGCTGTTGTATCTCGGCCGTGACAGTGCCTAGCAAGGAGGCGTCCGCATTTTCGGAAAGAGGGGTAATCTGCCTGCGTATGGGTTACTGACACTGGTTACAATTACAGCTATCCGAGCTCTGGAACTCTATACAACCTCTCCACTGATATTAAGACTTCTATGCCGGATATCTGTTGGCCCTCCGCACCTCTTGGCACTTGTGCCGCATTGATAACGCAACCTTACGCGTGTTTCATAATATGGATTCTAGTCTATCCACCGTCCTGGTAGCACATTGTGGAACTGACAAGCACCGTGGCACGGAGACTACTGCAGTGCCGCATGCCTCAAGGCCAGATGGTACTTAACCGTAGGGCATTTCCGTGATATCTCCTTGGTGTTTTAGAAGTTTCCAGACCTTCATTCCAATCCCCCCGTCCTACGCCTCTTATACACAACTTTATCACAAAGCACCTGAAACTCGTCTTTCCTATGTCTTTAAAGCAAAATAACGAGGTCCACAGCACCAATGAAAACTTCGGACCAGGCTCAAACCAGGTAAGGTGGTTCTTACGATGGTTCTTGTATGCGCACTCTGACGTGAACGGTCTCTGGAATTAAGCGGCCATGCTTGCCTTGCGTCCTATGTGATACGTCCTTCACGCGCCCACAAGAACTCTATAGGCACATCCGAACATTCCACCTCCCTTATTGCCTCTACTGTCCACATTGGGGTTGCCGCTGGAGGGGAGCTCGTGAGGACCAATTCAAGAGGCACCAAAAAAGATATCACCAATCCGAGGAGCTGCCAGCGTATCAGATATACAATGCGAAGGTGGTTTTAGATTGGATCAAATCTGCAGAAAGCGTCGATTTTATTCCTGTCGCTCAAGCCTGGGCAATTGGTCTTGTTCAAGAGAGGGCAAAGGAGTTGGGGAGGGATCAGTGGTTGGATGACCCCTGGGGCTGCCAGTAGATGAGAGCGACTGCTCGGGGAGTCTTAGCGCTCGATCTCCCTTGTGACACATTGACTCCTCGCCCTGGCTTGGTTTAGTTGGTCAAAGCGACATATTTCATCCTCTACTTTACCTCGCGATCGCATTCATGAATACTTCACATTGATGTCACTTGCCTTTTTGATATCATACTCCTGTGAAAAACAAATAGTTCAATTTCGGGATTCCCGCATGGACGTCTGGGATATCTCAGGGTGATAAGGGGCCGTGTACAGTACACACTCGGTGAGCCCGGGGTAATAAATTGCGGTCTGGCGCTTGAGGCGGTCCTTCTTTCTCGGCAAGGAATCAGTGTTGGGCGAAAATTTGAGAGAAAATTCGCGAAGGAACAATGTTCTGAAAAGTGAATGAAGTGGACTGGATTGCCGGCACCTGAGTTAGCACCGCCCCAAATAACAACAAATCGTGGGTCTCCGCCATTTCTGTGTTGTCTGACTGCCATGTAAAAGAGGAACACGTGCAGAGTGAGGCCTTGTGGTGAAGGTGAGATTGTCAAGTTATACAGTACGACATGCGGGCTCAGTCCGACAACAAGGGGTTGTTTCACTCGATGTGAGGGTGCGCGACGGCGTGACCAGACAGAAAGGTAGCAAGAAAGGTAGCAAGGGAAGGAGAAGTAATCATGCAACAAGCGGCAAACAACCTAGATGATGATGAGCTATCCCATCTGGGGTCTCGAATTACTTCGTTCGTTATGAGATATGAACCCCCTTCCCAGAGAGATACCGAAGTGGAAGGTGGAAGAGCACAAAGTCGAGATTTGACTCGGAGTTCTTGAGCCAACTCTTCAATGGCTATGCTTCAGTTTTTGTTGTTTTTATACAGTATATGTGCTAGGGCTTGAATTGATCCTTTATGGGTTCGTACGAGCCAGTAACTTCCGGATGTACGCCCATGACATCCGAAATACCCTCGGCAATACCTTGGAATACACCGCCATGGTCGCGAGGGTTGTCACCGAGTCGCTGATTCGAGGCTGTCATGTACTTGTCACGCAACTCGAGGCATTTGCGCAGTGGCTCGAGTATGTGCCCGAATTCGGGAGTCTGGTCTGGAGGCATCACGGCTGCCCAATATAATCTGTCAGAAACTGGCAACTACTTCTTACACAAAGTTGTTAAACGTACGTAGGCCAGTATGTTCCTTTGCGGTTTGAACAGGCAGACCATTGACATTCTCATCATGGTCATGGATATAGTGCTGGAATCTGTGTCATCGATGGTCGGAGGAAGTTTGAGTGTTGTCGCGTTGTGTTGAGCTTGGATGTGGGTCTTGATACGGTGAATTGGAGAAAGGGGACTGCCTCCGATTGAGGGACGGATGGACACCGATGGGACAACACTTTTTCCTAAATCTATAAGAAAGTAGCCGCCACTTGTACGTAGAAGTTAACACTCCGCCTCAAGAAGTGACTAACTCCACTATATCAGCGTAACTCCATCAGACTCTACTATATCATCCTCATGCTGTGGGTTCATAGACATAGAATGAGTCATAGATTTCTAGAAGTATGGTAGATGAATGCAAATCGATTTTTTTGAAGCTGCTGAAATGGTGGGCCGAATCCCGGGGTAACATACAGCACTAAATAGTTGATGTTACTTCTAATGCCTGAGCGTGTCGATCGCCTCGGCGAACTTCTCCGAGTCCGAGGGCTTGTCACACTCGGTGTTGTTTCTCCCGTGCCGCACGCCTTTTCCATGCCCATGCAAACGCATTGATCACGCGCAGTAGTGCCTCCTGTGAGCTTTTGTGACTCGTTCTCCTTGGCAACATCTTCTCTGTGTGCCTGATCTCGCGTGCATTGTATGCTTCTTCGTTCTCTACCATGCATGGCGTCCTCACCCAAGTTGAATTCGTCCTCGCATCCCCTTTTGTTCCTTGTACTTAGAGTCTGCAGCAAGGAAACACGGCGAGGCATGGCGCAATTTCATGTAATCGTACTTGCTATAACCAGCGACGTTAGAACATGCCGATGGCCCCAAAGTGGTTGGCAGTGGGAGTCAGTCTAGAATCCTCTGTTAGGCCCAGCACAGAATCAAGTGAAATCGCTATCTATCACGCACTGTAATGGTATTGACACTTACATGACTGCTCACGGTCATGTCCCCAGGATGAGGAGAGGTTGGGGGCTGCAAGGGCTAGATGGGTGGCTCGGGCGCAAGCAAACCTTGAGCAGAGTTGAATGACATGGCCAACTGTTTGAGGGTTGGCGCCGCATTCTGGACAATGTTGGGGTTTGCATGGATAGAATCTAGCTGTGTAGCCGTGTAGGACCCGATGAACGAATAGCCCGTAATGAGACGTACAGTATGAGGTATGCCCCTCGATGGTTGGGAAGGAGAGGAGTTGTGGCGGCATCGCGGGCCAGGTCGATGCAGCGGCGGAGTCCAGTGATTGAGACCTCAGATGGGCATCATTCGATGGTGACTCAAGATGATGGAGAAGATTTGAGTCAGCATCGTGCAGAGCTCCCAAGAGAAAGATTGCCCCGGGTGCCGGAAGTTGGTTGTGGCTTGGATGGCAGCCGGGTTGGTTGACAGGATTGTGATGTTGGGGACTTGGTTAAGGTTGAAATAGAGTTGGGCTTGGCTGGCTGCTAAGGGGAGGGCGCAAAGATCGATGTCAAAGTCGAAGATGGAGAATCCAGGCTGATGGACTGCATGGCTGGTTGCTTGGTTGTTGGAGAATCAGCAGGTGATCCCTGTCGCAGGCTGTAGGTCGTCTTCTCGGCTCCAGTTGGATCTGGAGCGGCAAATACCATTAGGTGGTCGGGCAGGCTAAGAGGGTGCGGATGGAGTTGCTCCATGCCTTCCACTTGTCGCCGTGGCCAGTCCGGTGGTTGCAGGGGAGGGGAGGGTGGGTGAAGTCTAGTTGCCATGGGGGTGCGGCGAGGTGAGGGTATCAATTCAAGGTTCTTTTGGTAGGTTGGCTGTGAGGGAGAGGAGGTTGAAGTTGTATTTCCTTCGGGGAGGTAGGACAGAGGGAGATCAGACCATGCCTGGGTTCTCCCCGCTGGGCCTACGGTTCCAGGTATCCCAGCGGTTCGTCGTGAAAACGCGGAAAACATGAGATTTACGGCCAACTATGCTACGTAAGCTAGCTCAGGTACAAGGCTCCTTGAATCTAAACCACGACTTGCTGGCGACTACTCTCCCACAGGTCTAAAAAGTTATCATCGTCCTATGTCCACTGATCCCCCTCCTGGTAACCCCCTGCCCTCGGCCGCAGACCCCTTAGGTCCTCAGCCACCAGAGGCTGCTACCCCTTCATCCCAGCCCTGCGCTGGTTTGGTCCCATCGAGCGAGCCCTTCACGCAAGAAGCAATCCAAGCCATCAACTTCGCTCACACGACCCTTTATCACTAGGCCCTGTCCATGAAGCCGTGTGCATAGGCCCGGATTGGTTTGCACTTGCGTCATCCTTCGCCAGTGCCATCGTCAAAGGGTACAAAACTATGTCTTCCCTTCCCCCTGATATCCATTCACAACTGACTCAATCCCCGTGGTTACCACAGGCCAACACTGACCTCCTCACCTCCATTGCCCAAATGGCAGCTGGCCTGGAGTCCCATGAGGCTGTCTTTGGACAGAACCTCGAGCACTGGTGCATCCATACGCTTGCAGCAGCCCGCCACGCACTCATTGCCACTCAAACCGAACTTAGACGCCGAAGTTGACCTGGCGTGTGAACCGCCTCCAGGAACTCCTCGCCCGTGCTGCTTTTGAAGCCGAATTCCCTCAGGAATGCCCGGTGCCGCTCCAGAGCAAAAACCCGCAACAAACCATCACCTTCCCCCACTCCACGTCGCCAAAGCTCCGCACTAGGCAAATGCAGCCTCGCAGATGCATCGGGCGATGAGTCAGATGCCAATGTCTCTGACATGCGTTCATCACCTCTGCCCCCTAAGCTGACATCTCTAGGACCCTTCACGCCAACTGCACCGGTCACCCAGTCACCACCCTGCCCCTCCCCCCACCATCTACCCAGTCACAAACGGACTCCCTCGCTAGCATAAGCAACATAGACAAGCGCCTCAGCCCAGTTCTCTATCGCTTTGATGCCCTGGAAGGTATCAGGCCCACCGGTCCACCGTCCTCCCTCACATGCCCAACACCCCCTCCCAATCCAGATCCGCAGTCACCAACCAGGCCTCCCATGCTGCTGGCCCTCCGACAGCCCCTCCTCCCCCTCCGCTTCAACCCCCATTTGTCTCAGTCACCCGCTCTAAGAGGAAAGGTACGGCTGGATCGTATGCTGCCTCAACAGCCTCCTCCAACCCATCTCCCCCTCCCCCTCCTGTCCCTGCCCTCCGGTAAATTCCCACCGGTCATTGAAGGTGCAGCCGAAGGCTCCCGCACAGTTTCTACCACCCTCATTTGTCTCATCACAGACCACGCGTTCATCGGGTCCTACACTGCTAGGTTCTATCCTCGCAAGCCTACACATTGCCCAGAATGCGGGGCCGACCCACAAACGGTCAGCCATGTCATTTAATCCTGCCCCAGGTTTGCTCGCACACAAGCTATTTGGCCCAGTCGCTCCTGACCTCTCCTTATCCTCACTACTTGGAACCAAGGAAGCGGCGAAGAACTAATCAAGTTCCTTGACGTCACCAAGGCCTGCTTCAAACCCCATGAGCAGACCTTTGACTAGGATGACCCGAATAAATTATTTAGTATCAGCCCCTTCTGCACATCCGTAACGTCCGACCCTCCTATCCTCTTCCCGTACCATCGCACTACACTCATAACATAGCCCCTCCTGTCTCCTGTCATCTCATGTACCTAGTCACACGAGAGACCGTGTCTTGTCGCAAGACTCAAGCGGCATATAAATTGGACTTAAATAAAAAAAAATGGTTCGTTGTGACCTTATCCTCTTTAACATGGGCGTTTATTGTTATTATCCACTGTTTCTGCGACTTCCTTGCACTCCACAATGCAGTCAGCAAATGCAACCCTGAGATTACTGTTCCAACCCACAAGCTAGAAATCTCAGCGATAACTGGTTCAATAGTTGTACATTTATCCCGTTTTGTGATCTCATGGATCTCGACTCGAACTGGGCTGTTACCCGGGCCCTCTACGAATCAGGCTGGTGGCCTAATGCTGCCATATCTCGGCTGTGACGGTGCCCAGCAAGGAGGCCTCTGCATTTTCGGGAGGAGGGGTAAAAAATCCGCCTGCGTACAATGCAGTGGATCGCTGGGTCACTGACATGGTTACCATTACAGCTATCCCCTGCCAAGTGCCAACACCATTGCACGGCCTTTGGTGCGGATACATATACGAGCAGGTGAGCTCTATTCCAGAGCTCTGGAATTCTATGCAATTTCTCTCCACTGACATTAAGACTTCTATGCCGGATATCCGTTGGCCCTCCGCACTTCTTGGCACTTGTGCCGCATTGACAATGCAAACCTTATGCATATTTCATAATGTGTATACTGGTCTATCCACCATCCTGGTAGCATCTTGTGGAACTGAAACACCATGGCACGGTTTCATACTGCTGCGGTGCCTCATGCCTCGAGGCCAGAGGCTACTTAACCATTCCATGACATTTCCCTGGTGCTTTAGAAGTTTCACTCCAATTCCCCCCCGTCCTACGCCTCTATACACAATAACACAACTTTATCACCAGCATTTGGCGTTGCCATCAAAGCACCTGAAACACGTCTTTCTTATGTCTTTGGAGCAAAATAACGAGGTCTACAGCACCTATGAAAACTTCAGACCAGGCTCAAATCAGGTAAGGAGGTTCTTATGGTGGTTTTTGTATGCGCACTCTGACACAAATGGCCTCCGAAATTAAGTGGCCACGCTTGCCTTGCGTCCTATGTGATACGTCCTTCACGCGCTCACAAGAACTCTATAGGCACGTCCGAACGTTCCACCTCCCTTATTGCCTCTACTGCCCATATTCGGGTTGCCACTGGAGGGGAGCTCGTGAGGACCAATTCAAGAGGCACCAAAAAAGATATCACCAATCCGAGGAGCTGCCAGCGTATCAGATATACAATGCGAAGGTGGTTTTAGATTGGATCAAATCTGCAGAAAGCGTCGATTTTATTCCTGTCGCTCAAGCCTGGGCAATTGGTCTTGTTCAAGAGAGGGCAAAGGAGTTGGGGAGGGATCAGTGGTCGGACGACCCCTGGGGCTACTAGTAGACGAGAGCGACTGCTCGGGGTGTCCGAGTCTGTTCGATCTCCCTTGCAACGCGTCGACTCCTCGCCCTGGACCGCCTGGCTTGGTTTAGTTGGTCAAAGCGATGTATTTCATCCCTACTTTACCTCGCAATCGCATTCACATTGATGTCACTTGCCTTTTTGATATCATACTCCTGTGAAAAACAAATATAGTTCGGGAGCTTTACCAGGTGCAATTTCGGAATTCCCGCATGGATGTCCGGGATGTCAGGGCGATAAGGGCAAGGACGTGTCTGCAAATATTAAATTTGAAATTTGTTCGTATGGGCGCAAACGCAGCTCGGTTCAAAAGTCATGAGAAAGAATTTCAAATTTGCAGAGGAGAGGCAGGTATGTGGTCTACAACTGCTCGGAGTGAGCGAAGATCTCCGCAGAGATGCCCATGAAATTTGCAGAGAAGTCCTTGCTGACTCCCGTGAAAATGTAGAAAACATGAGATTTGCGGCCAACTACGCTACGTAACATGAAATTTGTAGAGAAGTCCTTGAGATTGCTGTAGCGATCTGGAGATCACGTCACGACCCTCACATGATGCTCCGTGCACGTGATGTACAGTACTTAGACCTCTGAAACCGCACGTTTGGAATATATTCACTCTTTATCCCCTTCTGTGACTATCGTGGGTCTTAACAATTGCGTCACCATCACAACATTGTGTCATCATCATAACATTAGACTGCCATGCCTCTTCAGGCTAGCGGCGCCAGTGCAACCTCCTTCCCCGCCTCATGATCGACCACCTGGAATTTGAACGCCTTGACGATCTTCTCCGAGGGCTTGTCGCACTTAAGTGACACCTTTCCCATGCCGCACCCCTTCTCCAGCCACGTGTGAGGCAGGACGAGAGCACGTCGCTTCGGGTAGGCTTGCCTCTGTGAGCTTTTCGTTCTCCTCTTCTCTGCGCACCTGATCTCGCGTGCATTGCACGCTTCTTCGTGCTCTACCATGGCGTCCTCATGCAATTCGGATTCTTACTCTCCTCCGTTGTTCCTGTACTTAGAGTCTGCGGCGAGGAGATGCGGCGAGGAGTGGCGTTTACCTAGTTTTGCCGCGCTGGCGAGATATCAGTGTGCACGTGATTAAAGGCAAAACACGAACCAGTCACGTGTCAGCTGCCGTGAGCCCCAGGATTAGGTTAGGGATGATAATTTCATGATATTGGAGTAACTTCCAGGCGCATTTCTCGAAGAGGAAATCATCGGTACTACGGGTTTTGCTGTGAAAGCAGTCAATTTGCCATTAGGAAGTTGGGTGGGAGGAAGACCCCATGATCAAAGACCTCTCACACACCATGGAGATCGTAGTATGGGAGTGTTGTAATAATCCATCAATCGTTTGATTCTGAGTGTCAAATCTCTTTATTAGCCAATGGGCACCATATCTTCTGAGACGTTCCATTCCCCTGCATACCGTATCATTCATCTCTGGCTAGGTCGATGGCCTCTCCGGAATGATCTGTGGTTGGCAGTGGGAGCCGGTCCAGAATCCCCTGCTAGTCTCGGCACAGTATCAAATGAAATTGCTATCAATCACGCATGGTGATGGCATTGGTACTTACGTGGGGTGCCATTGGAAATTATATAGCGCTGCAGCACTGCTTACGGTGAACCAGTTTCGGGACAGGACTGTGAGTCCGTAACGGGCAAGTCCTCGAGTCATTGGCTATGGCACTAGCAACTTTTCCTTTAGTAAAGTTTTTCCTCCAGACCATACCTTCGTTTCTGAAGACCAATCAGTATTGGGTTCGAAAACGGCACTGGCACCAGCGCTCTGGCACTCTTACCAGAGTCTCAACTCGGACCTCCATTTTACGTGGTGCCCTCACCTCGGATTCAAAATTATCCCAAAGTGTGTTATTAAGGTGTTTAGGAGCTGTTGTCGCGATGTTGCCAGTAATTCTGTGTGGACCCAGGTCCACAACCATACTGAGAATTTGGACATCAGTTCGCGAAGACCTGCGTGTTTGTCTCCATTCTTACAAGCCACGGGACAGAGAAAGCAGCCAGCGTCCGATGACCGTGGAGACCTTACAACAAGCCAATAAAAACAGGGAAACCAGCTAGCGCCCCACCCACACGTGCCCTCACGACATGACTCTTCTGCGTGGCTCGTGTGACAACGAAGCACCCTGTCAGAGAGATTTCCTTGTTAGAAGCTGTCGTGACAATGTGCCCCAAGTGTCCCCCCATCTCCGCTAGATCGCCCGGAGCAATCATGGGCCTCTGTGCTGATATGTACTGCACGGCCCTCAGGATCCTGGGCGCTTCTGGACTGGTCAATCGTTATCATACTCAACCATTTTACCCAATGTAGCTTAGCGAGTGGCCATGAGAGTGAAGCGTCATCCAAGATATGGGGCGACAAGGAAGGATATGGGGACAGTGGGGGGACACAGAGTGGGGGAACGAGAGATGAGAGATGAGACGAAAGGCACGCTGTGGACAGCAGTTCCACAAGCACAGGTGCCAAGCAAGACGAGAAGACGAGAAAAAGAGTGATGAGAACGAGAATCGAGAGACACGTTGTGGACAGCAGTTCCACAAACGCAAGTGCCGAGACGACGGGATGACGAGAACACAGGCAAGAGAAAAAAGAGAAAGAAAAACACACAATAATCGATTGACATGATGCCATCGTCGACAAACAAGGAGGCTGCTTAGATACATCAGAGTCCCTGAGTAGTCGAGTCCAGTGGTAAGTAAGAAAGGAGCGGTGTCGTCAAGGTATACGCGTCGTCATTGTGCCCGACGTACTTGTACAGGAAAAATGTGAAAAAAAAAATGTCAGTAAAAATGCAAGAAAAACGGGAGGAAAATGTAGAGTGGAAGGAGTGTGGTTCATCCGCACTTGCCGTGCGCCGGTGGTCGAGAGGGCAAAGATGGATTTTGCTGTCCCGCAAGCTGTCAGCCGTCTCTCTCCACGGGCGCAAATGAACGTGCCATGCCCCAAGGCGTCTTCCATTTGATCATCATACTGCTTTCTTTTTCTTTCTTTTATATACAATTTATATACCGTTGAGACTGGCGACAAGGCGCAGTCTCGTATGGTTAGATACATGAGATGGCAGGTGACAGAAGGGGGTGGGTGTAAGTAAGGGATCAAATTATCCCGAGTCAAAGGCCTGCTCGTGGGGTCTGAAGCAGGCCTCAGCTCCAAGAACTTTGATCAGTGCTTCACCGCCTTCCTTGGTTCCAAATAGTGAGGATGAGAAGAGGTTGGGGGCTGCAGGGGCTAGATAGGTGGCTCGGGCGCGAGCAAACCTCAGGCAGAGTTGAATGACTGGCCAACTGTTTGAGGGATGGTGCTGCATTCTGGGCAATGTTGGGGTCTGCGTGGATGGAACCTAGCAATGTAAGAGCCAATGAACGCATGGCCCGTGATGAGACGTACAGTATGAGCGTGGCTGATGCCATTCGAGAACCTCCTGCTGCGCCTTCGATGACAGGTGGGAGCTTCCCGGAGGGCGAGGTATGCCAGGGTGCATCTGTCGGCGTTGTGCCATCTAGCCTGCCACACTGAGATGATGAGTTGTCTGGACGTCGCTTTTTGGAGAGCTACCGTGTTGGGCTCTCGGTGGTTGGGAAGAGAGGAGTTGTGGAGGCATCGCGGGTGAGATTGATGCAGCGGCGGAGGCCAGCGATCGAGACCTCAGATGGGCACCATTCGATGGTGACTCGAGATGGAGAGGATTTGAGTCAGTGTCATGCAGAACTCCTGAGATTGCTCCAGGTGGGGCCGGAGGTTGGTTGTGGCTTGGATGGCAGCCGGGTTCGTTGACAGGATTGTGACGTTGGGGACTTGGCAGGTGATCCCTGTCGCGAGGTGTAGGTCGTCTTCCCGGTTCCAGTTGTATTTGGAGCCACGGGAAAAAAAAATACCATTAGGTGGTCGGGGCGGGCTAAGAGGGTGCGGATAGTGTGCGGATGGAGTTGCTCCATGCCTTCCACTCGACGCCGTGGCAAGCCCGGTGGTTGCAGGGGCGGTGAGGGTGGGCGAAGTCTAGTTGCCATGGGGGTGCGGCAAGGCGAGGGCATTAATTCGAGGTTCTTTTGGTAAATCGGCTGGGAGGGAGAGGAGGTTAAAGTTGTATTTTCATTGGGGAGGGATAGAGGGAGATCAAACCACGTCAGAGAGTGACTGGGTAAGAGAAGAGCGGTGGTGAGCAGGATCGGTGTACTGAGGAGGGTACTAGTAGACGAGCGCCTGGCCATTGGAATACGGATGAACGGCATTCAAGACGTGGGGCAGCCCCGAAGGGAATGGAGGCAGGGCATCGAAATGGACCCCGGCCTGGGAACAGGAAGTCACGGTCGTCCCCCATGGCGATATCACCACTTATGAACGCGTCTACCAACCATAACTTATCATGCCATCTCTATCACTCCATCCATCAGTTACGTGTACTATGCGCCTACAAAGAAGTGTCAAAAAACCAAATCACCCCACCCCGAAGTTTCCGGCCCTCGCGCATACATGCGTTTACGGGCTGTTATAAGTCCCAAACCTCATGTCCACTAGATCTCCCGGAGCGATCGCGGACCTCCATGCTGATATGTACCGCACGGCCTTCAGGGTCATACGTTTCTAGATTCGACAATCGTTTAATCGACCACTCTACCTCGGGTGTGACTTTGTGACTTTCTGCACTCATGCCTTAAGGCGTCTTTATCGCCTTAATCGCGCTTCCACTGAACTTTGATTTCATCGATAATGGGGCAGGTGAGGTCCCAGGCCGTCTCGGCTTTGCGCCTGTTACTTCCATTTTGTCACCATACTGCTTTCTATGGAAAACACTCACGGTCCTATCCGCTTGCCCGGGCCCACGGTTCTAGGTGCAAATGTGGCTACTCCATCCTGACGTTATGATACCTAGCATAAACAAGGTTCGTCGTGACCGTATCTTTAATATGGGTGTTTGTTGTCATTATCCCTCATACAGTCAGCAAATGCAACCCTGAGATCACCGTTCCAACCACGACTCCACGAGCCAAGAATGTCAGCAATTGTCGTTCAATGGTTGCACACTGACCCCGTTCTATGATCTCATGGATCTCGATTTGAACTGGGCTGTTCTCCTGACCTGGGCCCTCTACGAAGCAAGGAAACTGGCTGGCGCCCTAATGCTGTTGTATCTCGGCCGTGACGGTGCCTAGCAAGGAGGCGTCCGCGTTTTCGGGAAGAGGGGTAATCCGCCTGCGTACAATGCAGTGGATCGCTGGGTTACTGACACTGGTTACCATTACAGCTATCTGAGCTCTGTAATTCTATGCAATCTTTCTCCACTGATATTAAGCCTTACGCGTGTTTCACAATATGGATTCTAGTCTATCCACCATCCTGGTAGCACATTGTGGAACTGACAAACACCGTGGCACGGAGACTACTGCAGTGCCGTATGCCTCAAGGCCAGAGGCTACTTAACCGTAGGGCATTTCCATGATATCTCCTTGGTGTTTTAGAAGTTTCTAGACCTTCATTCTAATCCCCTCGTCCTACGCCTCTTATACACAACTTTATCACAAAGCACCTGAAACTCGTCTTTCTTATGTCTTCGGGGCACAATAACGAGGTCGACAGCACCTATGAAATCTTCAGACCAGGCTCAAACCAGGTAAAGTGGTTCTTACGATGGTTCTTGTATGCGCACTCTGATGTGAACGGTCTCTGGAATTAAGCAGCCACGCCTGCCTTGCGTCCTATGTGATACGTCTTTCACGCGCCCACAAGAACTCTATAGGCACATCCGAACGTTCCACCTCCCTTATTGCCTCTACTGTCCATATTCGGGTTGCCGCTGGAGGGGAGCTCGTGAGGATCAGTTTCAAGAGGCACCAAAAAAGATATCACCAATCTGAGGAGCTGCCAGCATATCAGATATACAATGCGAAGGTGGTTTTAGATTGGATCAAATCTGCAGAAAGCGTCGATTTTATTACTGTCGCTCAAGCCTGGGCAATTGGTCTTGTTGAAGAGAGGGCAAAGGAGTTGGGGAGGGATCAGTGGTTGGACGACCCCTGGGGCTACTAGTAGACGAGAGCAACTGCTCGGGGAGTCTTAGCGCTCGATCTCCCTTGCGACGCGTTGACTCCTTTCCCTGACTTGGTTTAGTTGGTCAAAGCGACATATTTCATCTCTACTCTACCTTGCGATCGCATTCATGAATACTTCACATTGATGTCACTTGCCTTTTTGATATCACACTCCTGTGAAAAACAAATAGTTCAATTTCGGAATTCTCGCATGGACGTCTGGGATATCTCAGGGTGATAAGGGGCCGTGTACAGTACACACTCGGTGAGCCCAGGGTACAAATATGCAGTCTGGCGCCTGAGGCGATCCTTCTTTCTCAGCAAGGAATCAGTGTTGGGCGAAATTTTTGAGGGAAAATTTGCAAAGGAACAATGTTCTGAAAAGTGAATGAAGTGGACTGGATTGCCGGCACCTGAGTTAGCACCGCCCCAAATAACAACAAATCGTGGGTCTCCGCCATTTCTGCGTTGTCTGACTGCCGTGTAAAAGAGGAACACGCGCAGAGTGAGGTCTTGTGGTGAAGGTGAGATTGTCAAGTTATACAGTACGACATGCGGACTCAGTCCGACAACAAGGGGTTGTTTCACTCGATGTGAGGGTGCGTGACGGCGTGACCAGACGGAAAGGATGCAAGAAAGGTAGCAAGGGAAGGAGAAGTAATTATGCAACAAGCGGAAAACAACCTAGATGATGATGAGCTATCCCATCTGGGGTCTTGAATTAGTTCGTTCGTTATGGGATATAGGCCCCTTCCCAGAGAGATGTTCCGTCCATTTAAACTGGGGACACCATGAGAGATACCGAAGTGGAAGGTGGAAGAGCACAAAGTCGAGATTTGACTTGGAGTTCTTGAGCCATCTCTTCGATGGCTATGCTTCAGTTTTAGTTGTTTTTTTTATACAGTATATGCGCCAGGGATTGAATTGCTCCTTTATAGGTTCGTACGAGCCAGTAACTTCCGGACGTACGCTCATGACATCCGAAATACCCTCGGCAATACCGTTGAATACACCACCGTGGTCGCGAGGGTTGTCACCGAGTCACTGATTCGAGGCTGAAGAGAGGGCAAAGGAGTTGGGGAGGAATCAGTGGTTGGACGACCCTTGGGGCTACTAATAGACGAGGACGATGTTAGGTGGACTGTGGTTGCAGTCGTACGGACTGCTCGGGGCGTCTTAGCATTCGATCTCCTTTGCGACGCGTCGACTCCTTGACCTGGATCGCCTGGCTTGGTATAGCTGGTCAAAGCGACGTATTTCATCCCCTACTTTACCTTGCGATCGCATTCATGATACCTCACTTTCCTCTGTTTCCAGTTTAGCTCACTTTCGTCTTCAATTGGTGTCATTTGTCTTTTCGGTATCATACTCCTGTAAAAAAACAAATATAGTTCAGGAGCTCTACCGGTTGCAATTTCGGAATTCCCGCATGGACGTCCGGGATGTCTCAGGGTGATGAGGGCAAGGACGTGTCTGCAAATATTAAATTTGAAAATTGTTGTCAAACAAACGTAGCTCCGCTCGCTCTGAGCAGGCAGGTGTGACATAAACCAACTTCACTATCACACCACTATCGCTGAGACAAGATCTTCCAACGCAGCCAACCGTATTGCTTTCTCAAGACATTTTATGACCGTGATACGTCAACGTTCGAATCGAATCTACTCGGGTCACACGCCTTGTGACGCCCGAACAACTGCTGGCCCGGGCACGTGGTCCACATGTCGACTTTTTCTGTCTCTTTTTCTTCCTCCCTGGTAGTGTTGTCACGGCTAGGCTGCGGGTCTTTCGCGCTTGTACTCACTCGGCGGTTATGATGCGGATGACTCGAGGATCACCGGTGCAACGCGCGAGTTACTAGACGATCCTGCAGATCTCGAGAGGAATGTCGAAGTCTTAGTCACTCGAAGACCAACTTGGGCTACGTGCCATGAGTTATAAGCAACGGCGCAAGAAGGCACAGAAGATCAAAACCCGCTTCTTTGTGACATGTATGTTTAAATCACTTCATCGCACCGAGTACACTCACCGTTGACTGCGTGTAAGCCCTTCTCAACCGCCAGCAGTTTATAATGAAGCTTGCGCGTGCGTTCATGACGTTTGCCGCTGTATCGAGTCTTGACTCGTCGCCGCCGTCGGCATTCTCGAAGTCGACGCTGATCGCTCCTCTGGATTCCCATGGTACCTGCAACCGCTCTCTTTCTGGTCTCAGTTCATTACTGTCCCAGCGTTCTCAGTTCTCTGGGTAACCTCCAGCCGTGGCGCTCCTGGGACCTCGTCGTCATGGTCGTCATCTCGTGCATCTGCTACGAACAAAACTGCGAACCATTTCATTCTCAATAGATCAGATGTGATATCCGCGATAGGCGCCTTTATTGTAGGGTTGCTCAGGAATGTCTACTCGCGACGATTTGGAGGTACGGCGATGGCCACCGGTGTGCTATTTCTAGTTCTGGCCTGTGCTTCTTTTTCTTTTCTCTAAAGTCATGGCGAGTTATTTAAACCGCTGTGCTGTAGTCTGGGCTTTCCCAAGCTGGAGGGCTGACCGCCTCCGATAGCGGTATTGACATTGGGGTGCCATGATTGCCGTTACCATCGGTATAACTGTGGGATTATTTATTATGAACCACTCCACCCCCGCGCTTCCCAGTAGCCTCTTCATAAACTTTTCTTGCGCCATAGTCAGCCAGGAAAGGGTATATTGATTGAATAGATCGACCGATTCACCTCTCCTTCATTGCCCTGCTAGAAAGCGCGAAAATAGAGAGAATCTGGGCCATGATCTTTGCAAGTAACCCTGTCATCTCTGGCATGACCGAGACCGCTGTGTGATGATTGGGACGTTGAATGCGCTCAAACAAGTTCACAAGCGCTTCGTAGCTCGCAATAACGTCCCTCGCCGCCTGAGTTGACTACTAGCGAATTCACATCAAGGAATGTGAGAAGGAACCGATGTCGAGAAGAACGTCGATACCAGTGAAGAGCATCTTTGCGGGCGAGAAAGGCCGAGAAGGTAAATGTTATACAACTGATATATCATGAAAGGACCGGATACCCACTACATCGACACCTTCTCTGAGGGTTCTTGAGAAGGTGAAGAGGATATTTACACTGTACTTGTTTTCGAAATGTGTTCAATACCGAATCAGGAGAATTGGAGTTTTCAAATGCCGCAGCAAATGGATGTGTTCTTAGATCTTGTTTAGTTAGGGTCTTGTACTCGTTTGATACAGCTTCGAATATTGCAGCGAACTTGGCAGTGGAAAGGTCGACTGTCTGATTGCATGTGGACATCGGGAGAACAGGAGTAAAAAGTGGGGGACAGAAGCGTCGCGTGAACCGGTAGGTTGTGGGTTGAGGGCAACAAGCATAACACCGAGCACAAACGAGTCTGCAAGTCATCTTGTTGACATACTACTGTATAGCAATGACAAAAGCAGTACTTGATAAGGACAGCATCATCTAGCGGCACGTTTTCATCTTGTCCTCACCTGAGCGTGGACAAAAACTACCACGTCACACCCAGTGTCAGGGACCATGTACCAAGACAAGCAGTTCCTAAATCGATTTCAATTACAAAGAGGAAGATTAGCTTGGCCGACTGGTTAAAGCAAAAGAAAGAGGTGAACCACGTGGTCACTCGGGTGTCACATGGCATGTGTCCCTCATAAAATGTCCCGAGAAAGCGGTACGGCTGGCTGTGGCTTCTCAGACGGAGTAGGCGCCAACTTGAACTGGCATGAGAGCAAATCCAAATTGGCAGAGACGTCCTTGCTCACCATCTGTAGACGATCATGGTTCATCCGCAGGCAGTTGAACCAGTGGTCGAGAGGAAGGCAATGAGCGAGAGGCGGTGAAAAACGAGGAGAGGTTGGGGGCTACAGGGGCTGGATAGATGGCTCGGGCGCGAGCAATCCTCGGGCAGAGTCAGAGTTGAATGACATGGCCAACTGTTAGAGGGATGGCGCCGCATTCTGGGCAATGTTGGGGTTGGCGTAGATGGCACTGCTAGGTAAGACCCAATGAAGGAATGGCCCACGATGAGACGTACAGTATGAGCGAGGCTGATGCCATTTGAGAGCCTCCTGCTGCGCCTTCATCAGGCGAGAGCTTCCGGGGCGGGGAGGGTGAGGTATGCCTGGGTGCGTCTGTCGGTGTTGTGCCATCTAGCTTGCCACACTGAGATGGCGAGTTGTCTGGACGTTGCCTTTTGGAAAGTTACTGTGTTGGGCTCTCGTGGTTGAGAAGGAGAGGTGTTGTGTGTCAGCATCGCGGGCGAGGTCGATGCAGCGGCGAAGGCAAAGCGATCAAGACCTCAGATGGCCCCAGGTGGGACCGGAGTGGTTGTGTCTTGGATGGCAGCCGTGTTGGTTGACAGGATTGTGAGGTTGGGGACTTGGTTTTGGTTGACAGACTGCATGGCCGGTTTCTTGGTTGTTGGTGTAACGCGGCGGACCACGCTGGTGAGTTCGAAAGGAGAAAGATGGATCAGCATTCAACAAAGAGGCAGGTGTGTGACACGGCTCGTTCGCTCGCGCTAACACCCAGCACCCTCAAGCCGAAGAGGCTGAAAAACAGAAAGGAAATGGCACAGTACACACAGAAGCGAAAAATTGGGGGAAAAGTAGTCTTTTTTTTTGTAACTATGGAGAAGTCAGGTTTAAATACAAGACTGCAACGCCGGAGGCGATGCATGGTGTTAAAACTGAAAAAATTGGCCGACCGGAGCTGTCCGTACGAGCACAGCCACGCAGCCCACCATACACATCCCAGGGGCTCAAAATTTTGACCGTCCCCGGTCAAACACCTTTCGTTGTCGCCTGGAGTACTTATATTGTGTGATCTGTCCCATTTTGACGACATTGTGAGGTCTTGTTCCCGGTGCAAGAGAGTGAGGAGGTGACTTATTTGTGGGGCTTCCTGAATGCTTGTCAGGGTACTTGAGAACCGGAGGCGGCACAACGACGATGGGAGGTGTCTGCTGCAATGGATAGATGGCACAGCTGGTCTTCTCTGGCTTGTCGCGTGGCGGGCAGGATCGGTGGTCATGGCAGTTCCGGAGTTGTCGAGGTGCATGCCGATCTTGATGTCGATCTCGCGCAGCAGCGGCGAGTGCTGGCAGATTGGGTGCTTTGGTCTGATTGGTCAGCGGTGTTTGTAACGTAACGACAATGCTTGTTGCTTCCTCAACGCTAGTGGCTTCAACATGAAGGACTTCGACTTTCTCAATGAGATCCTTCTGTGCGGTTTGGCTGGCTTCTGGAATGTGGGCTGGCATGAATCACGTGATCTGAGCTGGCATGAAGGTGGTCACGGAGACAGAAGACGCAGTGTTAGTAGTGGCGGAGGGAGTGGGAGAAACGGCAGCGGCGGAGGCAGCAGAAGGGGCGGGTGAGACAATGAGAGTGGTAGAAGGCACGACTGAGGCAGAGGACACAAGAGAGGCAAGGGTGGGTATGGAATGGACAGCGGCGACAATCTCGGCAGGGGCAACGGCAGGGGGAGCGGTGACTGCAATAGTAGCGGGGACAGTGGCGACAATAGGGATAGACGGGGCAGGAACAGAGGCGACAGAGGCAACGACAGGGGTGGCACAATCAGCGGCGATCTCGGGGGTAGCAGGGACGGGGGTGACGACAGGAGTAGGCACTGCAGGAGCAGGAGCAGGGGTAGAGGAGACAACGGGAACAGAGGCGGAGGGCGTAGCAGTGGCAAAGAGGCAAAGACCGGAGCTGATGGTCGGAACTCAGGCAGATTGGAACGTCTGGCCTCACACTTCTCAGCAGCAAAAACGTGGAAGAAGGGATCATCCGAATCCGAATCCGAATCCGAGCCCTTGATGTGAACAGATGGCGCATGATTGCCGATACCGGGAGGGTCAGCTGTGACAGCCCGCGATTGTCTGGCAGGTGGAGGAGGCAGCATGTGGGCTTGGGGTGAGGAGGCGACGATGGGAACAGGAACGGGGGCAGGCATGTGCTGAGTGAGAACCGGCTCAAGGGAATATCTGTGCAACTTCGTGGTCGTCCTCCTCTCGAGTGGGCTTGGTGAAGTAGTTGACATTATTTTCGACTTTCGGAGGGTGTGTGAGGCAGGTGTCGGAGTGCCGAACAAAGTCCACAAGCTTCTGTTTGGCATATCTTAGTCGGCTTGGAATTGATGGGCCTTCGTAAATACCTTCAAGTTCTAGCCTGAAATTGGCCCAGTTGCGTGCTCGGTAGCCATTCAGTGACTTCCACATATATTGAAGTTCCGGGTGTATGTAACGAGTGATCTTCTCCACCTTCTGTTGCTCGGTTAGGTTGCAGCCATTGGCAAGCTCCTCATACTCGCCAAGGAAATCTTCGATGGGATCACTGACCTGACCTGAGTAGTACAGTGCATCGTAGGAATGAGGTGGGGGCATTAAAGCAGTGCCTGCATCGGGGTATTGGGACAAAGGCTGGGACATGGTCCGTGGTGGCTGCGGGAGTATGTGGTCATTGGGAGTGGCAAATGTGGGGTAGGAGTGGTTGAGGGAGTGGTTGCCCGAGGCAACCTGGAAAGAGGAATAAGAATGAAGAGAGTAAGGAGTGTGGCGAGGGGAATCTCTGATTCCACCTCACTGGGGTAGCCAATTTGTAGCGCCGCGGACCACGCTGTGACGCTGGTAAGTTCGAAAGAAGAGAGATGAGTCAGCATTCAACAAAGGGGCAGGTGTGTGTCGGCTCGTTCGCTCGCGCTAACACCCAGCACCCTCAAGCTGAAGAGGCTGAGAGACAGGGAGGAAATGGCGCAGTACACACAGAAGCAAAAAATGGGGGGAAAGTAGTCTTTTTTTTTGTAACTATGGAGAAGTCAGGTTTGAATACAAGACTATAGAAAGACAAGGAATGGAGTGTCACTTTGGCCGATCAGACCGAGCTCGGAGCTGTCCATATGAGCGCAGCCACACAGCCCACCTTACATTGGAGAACGAGCAGGTGATCCCTGTTGCAGGCTGTAGGTTATCTTCCTGGTTCCAATTGGATTTGGAGCCACGGGAAAATACCATTAGGTGTCGGGGCGGGCTAAGAGGGTGCGAACGGAGTTGCTCCATGCTTTCCAGTCGTCACCGTGGCGAGTCCGGTGGTTGCAGGGAAGGTGAGGTTTAGTTGCCATGGGGGTGCGATGACGCGAGGGCATCCATTCGAGGTTCTTTTGGTAGGTCGGCTGCGAGGGAGAGGAGGTTAAAGTTGTACTTCTTTCGCTGGGTGAGAGAAGAGCAGCCCCGAAAAGGGAATCGGGCATGTGGCCCGGGAACATCGGTTCTCCCATGGTGATGTCATCTTTTATGAATGCGTCTACCATATTTACAGTACCGGCTCTATCCCCATATTTACCGGCTCGGGCGTCTTTCTGCATTCTTCCCCGCTTACCTACCACAATCATTCTAGCGCTTCTATGGTGCCAACCTTGGTTACCTTCTCTCCTACCCCTTTCCCTCCCCCCCGGGTCCCGCATCCATCAGCCACGTATACTATACGTTTACAGTACAAAGGAGAGTCAGAAAAAAGAGATCCAAATCAAGAATAGCTGTACACTTATCCTGTTTTGTGATCTCATGGATCTCGACTCGAACTAGGCTGTTCTCCTGACCCGGGCCGTCTACGAAGCAAGGAAACAACTGGCTGGCGCCCTAATATTAATGCTGCTGTATCTCGGCCGTGATGGTGTCTGCATTTTTGGGAGGGGTAAACTGCCTATGTACAATGCAGTAGATCGCTAAGTTACTGACGCTGGTTACAATTACAGCTATCCGCTGCCAAGTGCCAATATGAAATCTCTCTCTACTGATACTAAGACTTCTATGCCGGATATCTGTCGGCACTTATGCTGCATTGATAACGCAAACCTTACGCACGTTTCATAGTGTGGATACCAGTCTATCAATCGTCCTGGTAGCACCCGTGGAACTGAAAAACACCATGGCACGGTTCCAGACTGCTGCGTGTCGCATGCCTCAAGGCTAGAGGCTACTTAACCATAGGGCATTTCCATGGTATCTCTTTGGTGCTTTAGAAGTTTCCAGCTTTCACTCCAATTCCCCCCCGGCCCTACGCCTCTATACACAAGTTTATCACCAGCATTTGGCGACGCCAATCAAAGCACCTGAAACGCGTCTTTATTATGTCTTTGGAGCAAAATAACGAGGTCTACAGCACCTATGAAATCTTCGGACCGGGTTCAAACCAGGTAAGGTGGTTCTTACGATGGTTCTTGTATGCGCACTCTGACGTTGACGGTCTCCGGAATTAAGCAGCCACGCTTGCCTTGCGTCCTATGTGATACGTCCTTCATGCGCCCACAAGAACTCTATAGGCACGTCCGAACGTTGCACCTCCCTTATTGCCTCTACTGTCCATATTCGGGTTGCCGTTGGAGGGGAGCTCGTGAGGACCAATACAAGAGGCACCAAAAAAGATATCACCAATCCGAGGAGCTGCCAGCGTATCAGATATACAATGTGAAGATGGTTTTAGACTGGATCAAAACTGCGGAAAGCGTCGATTTTATTACTGTCGCTCAAGCCTGGGCAATTGGTCTTGTTCAAGAGAAGGCAAAGGAGTTGGGGAGGGATCAGTGGTTGGGCGACCCCTGGGGCTACTAGTAGACGAGAGCGACTGCTCGGGTAGTCTTAGCGTTCGATCTCCCTTGCGACGCGTCGACTCCTCACCCTGGATCGGTTTGGTCGGTCAAAGCGACGGGTTTCAACCCCTACTTTAACTCGTGATCGCATTCACGATACTCTACATTCCTTAATGAAGGGCCAGTACGTGTCTGCAACCATTAAATTTTAAATTTGTTCGCTTGGGCGTTAAAACGAGCGCAGCTCCTCCTCGGAGTATGCCTACCATGAGAAAATTTTCCAAAATCGCGGGAGTCCCGCAGGCGTGGGTGGTCTACGTTACACGGCTCGGAGAGCGGATCATGAGAACAAATTTCAAATTCGGAGTTAGCGGAGAATAGTCCGTGGGATATTAGATTGCGTCGCCGTCACAACATTTGATTGCCACGCCTCCTTAGCCAACACTCCGTATCTACCAAAGGCATGCTGACATTCATCAAAGGTCTCTATCGCCATGGCCTGTGCTAACACCAACGTAGACTTACCTGGTGAAAGGAGATACCCATCCATGGTCTTCCGAGGTAGTGTTGCCCGTACTCTCCCAAAATCCAAATACCCAAGCTAGGGCGCACATCTCATTATAATGATACATGTGCCTTACTGTAATTGTAAACGAACGAAGACACAACGGTAGTCTCCCACATTCGATCCATTTCCCGCTGCCGCAGTGCCGCTTTGTCCCTGGACTGGTCATAGGATACACAAATTTGAACCGAAATCTCGATCCCGGTCGAGAGCCTTTGTTGAACGAAGGTCAAAAATACATGACTCAAAGGATCCCTTGAAGATGATAGCCAGTGGTATCAGGTAGAGACCCAACATAGATTAAAAGACCTTCATACACATTCCCCAACAGCATCTTCTCCATCGGTATGGCCCGGCACATCGTGCTTCTTGCGTGTAGCAGTCTTCCTATTTACCAAGAAGAGTTGATCTTGCTTGTGCCTAGCGGCGCCAGCGCAGCCTCCTTCCCTGCCTCGCGATCGACCACCTGGAACTCGAACGCCTCGACGAGCTTCTCCGAGGGTTTGTAGCATTTAAATGTCGCTTTTCCCATGCCGCACGCCTTCTCCAGCCACGCAAACGCATCGATCGCGCGCAGCCGCGTGTGAGGCAGGATGAGAGCACGTCGCTCCGGATAGGCTTGCCTCCACGAACTTTCTATTCTGTTCTTCTCCGCGCGCCCGATCTTGCGCGCATTACATGCTTCTTTGTGCTCTACCATGGTGTCCTCACACAATTCGGATTCATCCTCTCGTCCTCTGTTGCTCCTTGTACTTAGAGTCTGCGGCGAGGAGACTCAGGAGACGCGGCGAGGCGTGGCGCAATTTCATGTAACTTGAACGCATGGTGCTGAACCATCGACGTCAGAACATGGGCTATCCACAGAAGAACTTACCTTCTTTTTTATCTTTACCATGGACTGATTCCTGCACGATGCTAATATCTATGGTGTTTTTCTAGTTTTGCCGCTGGCGAGTCAAATACTGTCAGTGAGCACGTGATTAAAGCAAAACATTCGAGCCAGTCACGTGTCAACTGCCGCGAGCCCAGGGTTGGTGTGATCCGGTTAAGGGATGATAATTTCATGTTTACGAGTAACATCCAGGCGCATTTCTTGAAGAGGAAGTCATCGGTACTACGGGTTTTGCTGCGGAAGCAGTTAATATGCCATCAGGAAGTTAGGCAGGGAGGGAGACCCCATGATCAAAAACCTCTCACACGCCATGGAGATCATACGGGAGTGTTGTAATAATCTGTCAAACGTTTGATTCTGAGTGCCAAAACTCTTTATTAGCCATTGGGCACATTTCTTCCGAGACGTTCCATTCACCTGCATACCGTATCATTCATCACTTTCTAGGTCGACTGGAGTGGTTAGCGGTGGGAGCCGGTCCAGACTCGGAATCCCCTGCTAGTCTCGGCACAGGATCAATTGAAATTGCCATCTATCACACACGGCGATGGCATTGGCACTTACGTGACTGGGTGCCATAGAAATAATTTTGCAGCACTGCAGCACTGCTTACGAACCAGTTTCGGGACGGGGCTGTGAGTCCGTAACGGCCGTAACGGGCAAGTCCTCAAATCATTGGCCGTGGCACTAATAACTTTTTCTTTAGTAAATTTTTCTTCCAGACCGTACCTTCGTCTCTGAAGGCCGATCAGTATTAGGTGTCAGAACGGCACTGGCACCAGCACCCTGGCACTCTAACTAAAGCTTCAGCTTGGACTTTCCATTTTACATGGTGCCCTCGCCTCGGGTTCCGATTCTGGAGAGCACCATACGCGCGTTATTTGAATGTTAAGAGGCTGTGATGCGATGATACTTTTAATTCTGTGCAGACCCATAACCCTACTGAGAATCCAGAAATTAGTTCGTGAAGACCTGTGTTTATTTCTGTGGCGTTCTTACGACAAGCCATCTAAACAGGAAAACAGCTGGCGCCATGAGGCTGTAGGATCTCTTCCGCAGCTGCACCGATGCCTCCCACAGCAGTGCCTCATGCAGCGGTGCCCTTACAAGCCAATTAAATAAACAGGGAAACCAGCTAGCGGCTCAGGACTGTAGTGCCTTTCCCCGAGTCTCCCGTGACGGTGTCATTATGACTAACTAATTAAGCAAGGAAACCGGTATGTGCCCTGGGACTCCTGTGTGTTCCGCTAATTGCCCAACAAGGAGACGCCCGCGTTTTCGGGAAAGGGCATCTGCATCCGTATCTGTGGAGGAATACCTCCCACGGAGGGTGTTCCGATGACGTATGTGGCCCCCCCCACGCGGCGCTTTCAGGAAGGGTGCCTGCGTCCAATACAGTGGATCGCTGTGCTTCTGACACTGGTTACAATTACAGCTATCCCCTGCCAACGCCATTGCACGGCCTTTGGTGCGGATACATATACGAGCAGGTCAGCTCTATTCCCGAGCTGTTATTCTATGCAATCCCTCTCCACTGGTAGTGAGACTTCTATGCAGATACATGTTGGCGCTCTGCGCCTCTTGGCACTCAGTGCCACTCTACTTGTGCCACATTGATAATGCGATCTTATGCGCATTTCATAAAGGAGATACCCGTCTATCTATCATGGCAACACCTTTGTGTAACTTACAAACCTGGTGTTTCGTGTCAAACACCGTGGCACGGTGCCGCTGCCGTGCCGTATGCCTCAAGACCCGGGCCAATGGCAACTTAACCATAGGGCACTTCCATGACGGTTCGATTCCGGAGAGGGAGCCTGAGAAACATCTCCATGGTACCTTTAAAAGTTTCCGGACCTTCGTTTCAATTTCACCCCGCCCTACGTCTCCATCCACAGCTTTATCACCAATATTTGGTGACGCCCGTCAAAGCACCTGAAACACGTCTCTCTCATGTTTTTGGAACAAAATAACGAGGTCGACAGCACCCATGAAAACCCCTCTGGACCAGGCTCGAACCAGGTAAGGTGGTTCTTACAATGGTTCTTGATGCGTGCTCTGACGCGAACGGTCTCCGGAATTAAGCGACCACGCAAGCAGCCACGCAAGCAGCCACGCTTGCCTTGCGTCCTATGTGAGAAGTCCTGCTCACGCCGACAAGAACTCTATAGGCATATCCAAACATTCCACCTCCCGTATTGCCTTTACTGCCCGGATTGCCGCTGGAGGGGAGCTCGTGAGGATGAGTTCGAGAAGCACAAAGAGAGATATCACCAATCCGAGTCCGGGGAGCTGGCAGCGTATCAGATATACAATGTGAAGACGGTTTTAGACTGGATCAAAGCTGCGAAAAGCGTCGATTTTATTCCTGTTGCTCAAACCTGGGCAGTTGGTTTTGTTCAAGAGAAGGCAACGGAGATGGGGAGGGATCAGTGGTTGGACGACCCATGGGGCTACTAACTTGGTAGACGAGAGCGATGGGCGCGACGTCGTAGTGTGGTAAAGCGAATTACGCGAAATGAAGTACGACCTTAAAACCTTCATTTGCTAACAAAAGATAGGTTTTTGAAGTTTTATTAACTGATTTAGTTACTGTAATCTACTTCAAATTATCCCTTGTTAGTAAATGAGGTTTCTCCCTGATGACTTGTTCGGGTATTTAGTTGCAGGTAGCATTTTGCAACGTACGATATTTCTATCAAGGGGCAAGTAGAATTGGAAAACCAAGTGTCGGTAGTGAGGGAACAAAAAAGGAAGGTTCTCAAATACATGTCGTTTGAACAGGTCAGAGGACGACTTAATGCCTCCTACTTCGATTCACAACAAAGGAAATAGTAGCAGCTTGCCATTATCCTCTTACGCACTACCTCATCATTGCTACCGCCTCGAGCCTGAGCAAGTTGGTCGGAACGGTCAAGTTACGGCCTCCTATTGACCAGGGCATGAAGAAGGCCTTGACATTCATGGCATATGGCAGTGTAAGTAAAAGACGATGTTCTGCGTGACCTACTGTACAAAAATCAAAAATCGCACCTAAGTTCCACTCGTTGACGGTACAGATTATAGAAGTCCTTTGACCTCTCGTTCAGTACTTCCCTCCCCCTTCTCCGGATCCCTCTGAGGTGCCTTGGGCTGGGCGCTCGTTCTTTCTTTACTCCTTGCGTCGTCGCTAGTCCCCGGGCCGCTACTGGATGCGTCCACTTTACCAGGTTCGTCCTTCTCGGAAACGGTAAGGGCACCCGCCACTCTGTCCACTATTTTCTCTAACTCCCGATCTAGTTTAGTTTCATCAGTCAAATCCTTCAATCTGGTTGGCGCCTCAGGCGTTGCTTCGTGGGGGTCCAAGGATCCAACCGTAGCTGCCCATTCTTTGTCGAGTTCGTCCTCCCATCCGAGCTCTTTCGCGAGATCACGGATGATGTCATCACACTTGCCGGGCAGAACAAGGTCATTCTTTTTTGACCCAATTCCACCCACTTTATCCAGATTGATCAGAACCCTCGGGCACTGGTCCCTGACCATATTGACCAGAGAGGCAAATGGGTGGACAGTGAGAGAGGTTCCTATCACTATGAGGAGATCTGCATCGCTGAGACGGGCTATGGAACTAAAGAAATTGGGGGGAAGCTGCCCGACAACCATGTCAACACTATTTCATGTAAGCAGTTTCAGCAAAAAGGCTCACCGATTCTCCAAAGAAGATAATATCCGGCTTGACAAGCCCTTTACACGATTTACACTTCGGAATACGCCCTTCTTCGACGATTTCTTTCATTTCGGTGTCGCTGAATGGCCGCTTGCATTCAATACAGCGCTGCGTAGCGAAGCTTCCATGCGCCTCGATAATCTTTTCCGCAGGAATGCCCGCTCGCCGTTCCAGGGTATCAATGTTCTGAGTAAAACATAAGCCGAGGAGTCCCTTGTCTGACAGAAGCTTGATGAAGGAGTGCGTGAGGGTCGGTCTGTACTTCCCGGGGTATAGCTCTTTCGCCAGAGTGTAGACTACGACGATCTCTGAGCAAGCGCATGTACGTCAACAAGGGAAAGCGTACACGGGCGAGGATTTCTCCTAAAGAATCCTATATCGAATACAGCTTCTGGGTATGGTAGATTGAGACGCGCGAGATTTGCCTGCAGGCGAAAATTCCCGATCAGGCTCTGTTCACGTCGGGAAGGATAACAGAATACTTACGTATAACCCTGTCCGGGTGCAGAAGATCAGAGGCGATCACCCAGAAACTGCACGAGTATCCACGCACCTGTCTCTGGAGAACGAAAGTCTGGAATTCCCGCAGAAGTGCTGACTCCTGACGACCACCGTTCAGAAATCCATTACTCGCCAACGTCTCGTGCGGACCCCGCACCTGCACCAAGCTTTTTGTACAGAAATCAGGACTCAAAAACACACAGAGTCGGATGTAAGATAAAATTACCATGAGGTGGATCTTCCTGCACGCATCTGATTGGATGTAATATGCGAGAGAGGGCACATCTTTCTTCTTGAATGGTCGCGAACTTGACTTGTCTGTGGCGTGACCAGTACCAGTACCCAGACCCAATGCCTGGGCTAGACGATTAATGCCAGAGTCTCCCATTTCTGTCTCGGACGTGTGATTCGTAGGCCGTGAAAAATGTTACAGTGCCGTTACTGTGACTACTCCCCCGGGCCACTTCCCCGCTACAGCGCCCCGGGCCCGGGCCGAACGTGTTACCACGTCCCCAAAATACTGTCACGGTTGTACCCGTGACAGGCGTACAACAAAACTTATATCATGATAACAAGGGCTTTCGTTTAAACAAAACCAATCCGATTTCATATTCTCGCCCATCTTAGATATTGGACCGCAGAACAAAAACAATGGGACCACCATGGCTGCTACGACATAAGTGTTCGACAATATCAAACAACAAGCTACCAGTAGTAACTTCCGTCACCTATCGTGTGGGCGAGCACAAGGAAAGGAGAAAAGAATGAAGTCCCCTCTCGAGACAAGCACGGTAAGATACCAAAGTCCACACATTTATTGAACGTGCGCATTCTATTAAAACTCATATTCTACACTCTTTTATATGGTTGACAAGCTCAAAACATCGGCCAAGAAACTCCTTTGCGACAGCTCAAATTGGGTCAACTATCGCGACTGAATGATCTGGTCACTCAGGTCGTGAAGACTCCTCCAACACCTTATATCGTCGACCATGCCTTCAATCTACACAGCCGTTGGAGCGTTCAAAACATCACGTCTCAAGTGCAATGGGAAGCCGACGAAGCCATCACCATGCAAGTCATTGAGGCCTCGATTCCAAACTCGGTATTCACCAATATCAAGAGCAAAACCACTGCCAATGGTTATGGGCCCTGTGTGTGGCAAGACTGCAAAGAGGTGCCAGTTTGACAGGGGTGTTGGACGTGTTCTGTTCTGTCACATGCGGCATCCCATTTGTTGTTATGAAACCCAAAGGTGGTGAGCTGGTATAGCTCCAGGTTCAAACCCCGTCAGGACATCTGTTGAATGCTGCCAATGATTATGCGCTCTCGGATAGTGTTACACTCGCGGGGGTGTAGCGGAGTAAAAGCCCGGGGCATGGCCTGTTTTGTGGCAATTTGCGCGCTTAATGTCGCCTTTCTTGCCTTTCTTTTTCTTCTGGGCATCAGCAGTGAAGGCCTCATCTTAAGCCTTTCCGCTTTGTAAGGTGTGTCGGTCATATTCGTCTGTGGCTAATGTGATTACCATAGTGGAGGAGACAGCCGTTCCGCTCATGTCAGCGGATGCAGCTATCGGTCCAAGCATGCCAGCATACATCATGGAGAACGATCCCATCAAAATCGATGCGAACTCGTTATCGGGGATGCTTTTGCCCATCGCAGCCAGCTACTCTCGAAGATTAGCAAGCTTCTCAAAATGCTCGCGTACATTGTCGTCATTGCCGCAGCGTGCAGACTGTAGCTGCTGGCTGAGCCGTACCAGCACCACTGTCGTCCTGCCCTCGCCCTCGAATAATGTCTTCAAGGACCAAGGTATCCCATACATCCTTGGCAGTGGTTTTGCTCTTGCTGTTGGTGAGTACCAAGTTTGGAATCAAGGCTGCATTGACTTGCATGGTGATAGCTTCGTCGGCTTCCCATTGCATTTAAGACATGACATTTTGAACGCTCCCAATGACTGTGAAGGTTGAAGGCATAGGTGTTGGAGGAGCCCTCGTGACCTGAGTGACCAGATCATTTGGTCGCGATAGTTGACCCAATTTGATCCGTCAGAAAGGAGTTTGTCGACCGATGTTCTGAGTTTGTCAACCATTATAACAAAGGAGTGTAGAATATGAGTTTTAATAGAATGCGCGCGTTCAATGAATGTATGAACTCTGGTAGTTAAACAACCCCAGGCCCATAACCTGGGAAGATTATGGGGCGCACACGAATAGAAAGGGGGAAAACCAATTACATTTTAGGGCCCACTTTTCGAGCCCTTTGTACCTGCAGTTACAAGTATACTATCCAATTCGGAGATTCGTTTTGAGATACACGTTACACTACAAGAACGGAGCCAAACGAGACTGAGACAGTACAGTAATAGCGATCACATAAGTACATGACTCGCGCACATCCTTGAAATGTCGTGCTTGACACAGCACACAGTAATACTCGTCCTTAAGACGAGAAATGAGGTCTGAAGAATGATGTCAATACATACATACCGATTCAAGAGGCCATGCCCTGTAGGGCTTTTACTCCGCCAGAGCAGACACATAACCGAAAGTAACTTGCATGAGCGTGCTGTCGCCGGTAAGTGGACCTTCATAGTGCAACTTGGATACTTTATCATGTGCATGTGGTCGGGTGTGGCGGAATACTCAACTAAGGCACACAGCTTCTGCAAAAAGCATTCGTCTTCTTGTATTGACACGCATCGGTATCAACAATGATAATTCGTCGCAAATAGCACATAAGAAACAGATGCAACACAGGATGACAATTACAGCATGATGTAAAAGCCAAATGAACTTGAAGAACGGGGACGGTCACTGAGACGCACCAGGATGCTCAGAATGAAAAGATCGCTGCATTTTTCCGTGTCCCAAACGTGTATACGAGCGCCTGGCTCATAAATAATCCCACAGTTATACCGATGGTAACGGCAATCATGGCACCGCCAATGTCAATACCGCTATCAGACGCGGTGAGCCCACCAGCTTGGGAAAGCCCAGACTACAGCACAACGGATTAAATGACTTTAAAGAAAAAGAAAAAAAGCACGGACCGGAACTAGAAACAGCACACCGGTGACCATCGCCGTGAAGGCGGTACCTCCAAATCGCCGCGAGTAGACATTCCCGAGCAACCCTACAGCAAAGGCACCTATCGCGGATACCACATCCGATCTATTGAAAATGAAGTGGTTCGCAGTTTTGTTCGCGGCAAATGAGATGCACGAGATGACGACCATGACGACAAGGTCCCAGGAGCGCCACGGCTGGAGGTTACCCAAAGAACTGAGAACTGAGAACGCTGGGACGGTGATGAACTGAGACCAGAAAGGGAACGGTTGCAGGTACCATGGGAACTCAGACAAGCGATGGCATCCTTTAATGATGTGCATCTGGTCTAGCGATGTCCCATTTGTGAAAGCGAAAGTGCCGAACAAAGGCTGAGACTCAAGGAATCGCGTCGAGTTGTCTGAGACAAAGGTACCGGAGAAGATGGTAGTATGCGATAACGAGTTCGCGAGAAAAGAGAGGCGATGTCGTTCAGAGGGGTTAAACAGGAGGTAGAAGTCAGAGCCAATCTGGAGACCAAAGCCGAGGAATAGCGTATAGATCAAGGCGTAGACCATTTTTACTGATCCGCAGAGCATATTCTTCGAGGCCAGCTCTAAGGAGCTGCTCACTTAAAAGATGGCGTCGGCTAGAAACACAGATTCGGAGATATGCGCACTCACGGATGAGATAACCTGGAAGGATACAGACAATTCCAGCGGACGAAATAGCGGTGTAACAAAAGAGCTCGCTGTGTATGCTGCTCAAGGCGCGAGCCAAAAATGAGATGAAAATTGCGACGCTGACTCTGGGGAAAGCGAATTGAAAAGGACGAAGAGTCGAAAAAAGGACGCACTCACTCGAATACGTTCGCGTACAATTGGCTCTTCACAACAATTGTGAGTTGCAGAGAGCTGAGAACAAGCGCCCCAAATCCTGCGATGAACATATCCACGATGGACCCTCCAAATGCCAGAGGGCAGATCAATGCGGACAGCCAGAAGGCGATTGCACAGCGGACCCAGACAGGGTATATAGGTTTTGAATTGAGCAAAGCATCGAGGCTGTCGGAGGCTCGCTTCGCGCTTATCTCGTCGTGTACAACCTGACGATAGATCTGATGAACCGTTTTCAAGTTTCCCAGTGCAAGGCGACCGGAGCACTTGATGAAGTGCGTCTCGGAGGTACACGTCTCCGGATCCGCGAACGACAAGAGGAAGATGTTCGGAAGGTGGATAAACTCAGCATCGACTTCGAGAATGCGGGCGGCGGCGACGAGTTGAGACTCGATACGGTGTGAGGGAGCGGCAAACGTCATGAGCGCACGCGCAAGCTTCATTATAAACTGCTGGCGGTTGAGAAGGGCTTCACGTAGTCAACGGTGAGTGTACTACTCGGTGCGATGAAGTGATTTAAACATACAGGTCACAAAGAAGCGAATTTTGATCCTCCGTGCTTCCTTGCGCCGTTGCTTATAACTCATGGCCCGTAGCCCAATTTGATCTTTGACATTCCTCTCGAGATCCGCAGGGTCGTCTAGTAACTCGCGCGTTGCACCGGTGATCCTCGGGTCATCCGCATCATAACCGCCGAGTGAGTACAAGCGCGAAAGACGCGGGCGTAGATCCGGTTCAGGCTCGCTAAGAGAGCCCGAGCGAAAAAGATACGATCCATACGATCCATAATCACCCCATTTGCGGTCCGAGTGCGAGACGCGAGAGAGCTCGAGAAGATTCGATACCACACCGCGGTGCGGGGAGACCTCGCGGTCGACGTCATCGAGTGGTCCATTACTCTCATCGAGAAAGTCGTCACTCTCATCCAGAGACGACTTATGGCCGGGTCGACGTTTCACATATGAGCGAGGAGGGCCGGAAAAGTACGCGTTCGGGGGCGATGGGATCTCATTCGGATGCTGATAAGATGATAAGGATACCTTTTGAAGGGAGCGATGCATTTCTTCCGCAGTCTCTTCATAGAGAGTTCTCTCGCTGGAATCTGAGGTACGGCGCGCATCAGGGGCATCATTATATGAGAGACGATCCTGAGGAGAGGCAGAAGTCCAAAGAGGAGTATCCTTGAAATACTGCTCAAAGTCTTCTTGTTGGTCATGTTCCGCGACTGGGATTCGACTGTCCACGTTTTCCGCAGCTCGTGGGGTTCGGAGGGTGGTGGTGGAATGGGAAGTCTCGAAGAAGCCTTGGCCAGAATCGTTATTTGACCTTCCACCTCTCGACTCTGTGGCGAACTGTGCAACATCGTTGTCCTCCATGGAAGGGTTGGATCGAGGGAATGTCATTGAACGGAGAGAGCGAAAGGCCTGCTTTCGACCTGAGGGAGCAAATTCTAATCGTCAAGGCTTAAAAACTGAGAGACAGGCCAGTCCTGATGTCGCTATAACTTACTGTATGAGTTCAGTTTCAGACCACTCGTGGCTCACCAGTACCCCTAACCCGGCAGAAAATCGGAGAATCGGGTTCCAGGGACATATGGAGCCTTGTACAGTCACCACCCTGCAGCGTAGAGACCCCCCTCCACCATATGATGATTTCGTGTTCTGAACCGTTGAGGCTCACGGGAAGCGGCGATGGTACTGATTACTTCACGGTGGGAGGTTCTGCCTCATTGGCACATCCATCATCTATCCAATAAAATAAAAATGACTTTTATACTGAGGCACTGAACGTCATAGAAGGTTGTAGTACAGACGTCCGACTCGGAGCTGCCAGTGATGACGACGAACTTGGAGGCATAACGGCAAGGCCCACGTTATTGTAATCACAAGTTCAGCTAGTTTTGTTCGCCTTGCAAGATCGTCAAATGGAGGAGGCTCCTACTCAGACAGAGAATGAGACTTGCGTTGGGCTGACGGGTTTTCAAGTGGAAACGTGAAAACGGACGGCCAAGGGCTAGGCCAATACGAGTCAGGTGGATCACGTGATGGTGACCTCGGGCCGCACCAGCTTGGAGTCACAAACTAAGTTGAAATTCCTACGTACTACGGTCCTGGCTACAATGTCCGACCCACCCTAAGAATTTCTGACATGGGTAGTTCAAACTCCGAGATTATCGTTGCGCCACATATGACGAACTTGGGCCAACTAAAAGCCTTCTCCTACCACTCATTGCATGAGTCGCATGACAAATGAGGAACTTAGTAGGCTGTAAAGTACAATCCTAAACTGTGAAACACTAAAAGCACACTAATTGACCCTATTAGCATGCAAACATGGTGCTACGTGCTGTGTACCAAAAATATCCGACAAATACCCGTCTCATAATACATACCTGGATGTCTAGCGCTATGGATTATCCACGTCCCAAGTTGTGGCTTCCTGAAAGGCCGTATGATAAATATACATTTCCGATGGATTTCCGTTCTTCGCGCCCGTTCAGAAGTCTTGGGTGGTTGCGCTACGCCCAAACTGTCCGGGGCGCTTGAACCATTATCGAGAGCTCGAGGTAAGTTGCCTCTTCCGAGGTGAGATTATGTAGGTAAGTCTGTCAAGAAATTTTCGTGACATCGGATCATACTCAATGTATACTGCATAGATAGCGTGGACTGGAAGGACTCAAGGGTCTTCTCCGGTGAGAGTCAGCGCCGGCGCCGGAAGGCGACGCCCATATGCGTGCTATCCGAGTTTGATCGAAAGACGTATCAGAAAGATACTTTCGGATATGAATTATTCCTTTTTGGGAGAGTAACTGTGGGCAAAAATAGAGTTCATTGCCTATTTCCGGCTACGGAATTCTCGCGGCGACAATCCTGACGACAATCCTTTGTCTTGGCGAATGGCAAGAACGTGGGCACATGGCCAGTTGGCGGGATTGTCCTTGGCGAATTGTCTGTGCAATGACAGGGACTACAGGACCTTGTCCATCCTTTCAGCCCCTGCCTCTATCCCATTATCCTATGTTCCAACTCACCATTGTCACCGTGATATGCAGTGCTGCTGTAAGTAAGTTGAAGTAAGTCAAAGTCCGAGGACTCGACATCAGGGTGCGCCTACAATGAGCGCCTACTCCGGTGCAGGCACGTCCCGATGGCTATGCCAAACTACTGTATGTGGCTGGGCACTTTTGAATTCAGTGCAAGTCCAGCAGTTCGCCTCGGCCAGACATGATGGGCCAAGCTGTCCACAGGCTTGTATTAAATGTGCCTTTCCTGTCTTGCTATCCCTGTTCGTTCACTCTTGTATACTACCATGTGGTCCCCATTCACCCCCATTGCTTCCGTGGCTGCTGGGTTGCTCAGCAGCTTCCAGAATCCTTTCAACCTCGACCATGGCATCGGGAATAAGCTCAACTATACAAAATTGGATATTTTCACACCGTATATCGAATTCGCACGGGCCGCGTACTGTGATCCAGACAAAATTGCTGGATGGCAATGTGGTGGTTCGTCCTTTCTCTTACGTTTTTATGTCTTCTCCGATTTATTGACTAGGAAATAGGTGCCTGCAACTCTCTTCCGAGCTTCATACCAACTTTGACTGGAGGAGATGGGGACGGTATGCAGTTCTGTAAGCGTTGTATTCTGCCGGGTCCGACGTCTATTTGATAAACGATCCTAGTTTATGTTGGATACTGGCCCGCCGAGTCCGCGATAGTAGTAGCTCACCAAGGCACAAACCCACACGAAATGTTTGTCGCGCTCACTCTCAAACAGCCCTCACTCACATACCGAGTACTTCACAGGCTATCTGTTTTGACCGACCTGCACTTCCATTTCATGACGCTCGACCCAGTTCTCTTTCCTGACATCCCAAGCGATATTAAGGTCCACTCGGGATTTGCGATTGAGCACAAGAAGACCGCAAATCAGATTCTTGCAGAAGTAGAACGATTGATGGACGTGTACTCTTCGACAAACGTAGTCCTGGTACGTTTTCATTACTGTAACTCACTGTCACGTCGACGCCATACCTACCTTCTCTTTTCTGGGTCACTACCCGCAGATCGGTCACTCACTTGGCGGAGCGATCGCGGAACTCGACACCCTATTCATGACGCTTAACCTGCCCGAGGGCACGACCATCCGAGGAGTCACGTTTGGGACGCCGCGCGTTGGAAATACGGCCTGGGCTACGTTCTTTGACTCTCAAGAGTATAATTTCACGAGGATAAACAACAAACGCGACCCAGTTCCAGTGGTCCCCGGACGCTTGCTCGGCTTCCGACACGTTGCTACAGAAATCCATATTCAGTCTGATGGAAGAGCTGTTATTTGTCCCGGCGAGTAGCCCTTGCACTCTTCCATACTTTCACACGCGTGCTGATATATTTTTCTCAATACAGGCCCTGACGATGGCGTGGACCCACAATGTAGTGATAAATCGGTGCCGGACGTTATAGAAGGAAACGTGGATGACCACAGCGGTCCTTACAATGGTATCCTTATTGGCACACAGCAGTGCACCCCGTGATGCCAGCATAACACATAACTACCGAGCTCCACGAAGTAAGAGTAGGCTACGCTACGGAGGTGGCTTTGCCCCAACATCTTAACTACGATTCCTACGATTGATGCTCGCGGACAGTACTGTATAATGTATATTTCGTTATTTAGAGCGGGTTAATGGACATTACGGGGATGACATCAATATTGTAAGATGGGCTGTGTGGCTTGTACAGACCGCTCCGGGTGCTCCAATCTTCCTTCAAACCCCACTACTCCTTGTTCGATAGTACATGGGTAAGTGCGGTACGGACACCCAAATATGAGACATGAGGAAGCGCGGATTCCAGAGACCGGAATGAATAGTGGGTCATACAATACAGAGAAATGCTTTCGTGGCGACTGCAAGTCATAATGATACACGAAAAATTTCTGGAGGAGAGTTGGGAAAACCCATACCAGTATGCACATGAGCGTCATGTTATGAATATGAGCAGCTGTGTGCGCCAGTACATAACGTGTTGTATCGTAGCGAGGCAAAGAAGTGATATAGAGCCACGACAGTATGCATGCCCACAATCGAGCATTGGCCATCGTTCGGCTACCGTGGATGGTGTATAAAATATGAGCAAAGCGCGCAACGCTTTCCATCATGCCCAGGATGCGGGGGGCATGCTAGCTGCAGGTATGGGGGTGAATGTACTTGCGCGTTAGATTCCCAGAGCGGTCAGATGGCGCCAGGCTTTCTGTAAATAGGTATCAAAATACTGAGTCACTACAGTGAAAGCTAAGGAATCAGAAATTGCCACTGGCAGAGCCGCTTCTCACCGCGCCCATCCTCCTCACACTACTTCCTGGCCGGCAAGTGGGTGACATAATTGACCTGGACTCTCGCCATGCGTGCACAGCATGTACCCAATACAACGGTTGACACGAGAATTCCTACGGCCAGTTACAATCATATACAGCATATGTGGCAACTAGAGCGCCCGCCGCACCGCGCTGTTCTGCCAGTTCTTCCTGTGCCGCGTGAGTCAGTAGCGACAAATCATGAGTACGAATGGTAAAGGTCATCTCGGATATATTGTTCGCGTGGTTTGTGGGGAGAAGACACGACAATGGATTGTATCCTTGACCTTTTGAAACCCTGTCATCCCGAGGCCGTTCAATTGAGGTTGCGACAAGTAGCGCTGATATCGACTGACGAAGGCTACGAGTGATTCAATTGTTGGGATTCCCGGTATGCCTACTCAGGGATTGATCGTAAGGTGGGTATGTGCAACAGAAAAGGAATGACGCAGACATACAGGTGAGGATTCATGATCTGTATGATATGGCCGACTCGGAGGTGATTTCCTGCCCAACACCACAGCAAGTTCGCGGGATGAAATGCAATGCTCCTGTCGCTTGAAAATCATGGTAGACCTGATAGTGTGGTACGGCTGGGCAGCCGTACGCACTGGACGGCGAAATAATGATGGATGGCGCTGCAGCCACGTGATAGCCCGACTGAGTATCACTTTCCTGTTCATCATCAATCACTTCCTCTTCGACAATGCCACCACGCTCTCCTTCACCAGACTCATACAATAGATACCGTGGTTCTGACGATAGGGACAGGTATCGCAGTCGTCGCAATGACACAGGTGGCTACCGTCGCAGCGCAGACCGTGAATCACGCGACCGGTACCAGGACCGCAGAGGATACGACACACGGCGAAGCCATCACAACGACAACGACGATTATAACGACAGTTACAGACGAAGGAGGGGTGATGAAGATGATAGACACCGAAGAAAAAATGGGTACGATAGTCATGACGATGGTCAACGGAGAAGGGACGAGGGCAACAGAGACAACCGGTATGCAAGGCGACATGATGAAGGCGATGATAAAAGCCAAGGCCGCTCTAGGCGTGGGGAATATCATGATAGAAGCGACCGTCCACGAGACGATCGCGACCGCCGTGAGCGTGGTGACGAGCGCAGAGGCTCTTCGCGGCGCTCTGCGTCCCCTCGTCGCTCACGTCCGCAATCCCGCTCCCGCTCGCGGTCTCGTTCGCCATCACCGCCTGAAGACAAAACCAAACCTAATTTCGGCCTGTCGGGTTTGCTCGCGGCCGCGACGAACACGGTCAAGCATGCGGATGGAAAGAGTACCTTGCTCAAATACAATGAACCGCCTGAGGCTCGTAAGCCTCTTGTTGGGTGGAGGCTTTATGTTTTCAAGGATGATGAGCAAGTCGGTGCGCGACCTCCTTTTCTTTTCCACCACCGCACTTACTTATAGTGACGCGTTGTTGGGGTTTCGTAGATTTGCTCCATATACATCGCCAAAGTGCGTACCTCATAGGTCGGGACCGCATGGTTACAGACATACCCCTTGAACATCCCTCGTGCTCGAAACAGCACGCCGTGATACAATGTACCTTGTTTCATCTCCTCTATCGTCTTGTGAGCTCATCGTGATCTCTACTACAGACCGGCTCGTCCAGCAGAAGGACGAATTAGGTAACTCAAAAGGCGTCATAAAGTCAGGCACCCTTTCCCTTCACTGTCTGTGCGTACTGACTGACAATCGTATAGGCCTTTTGTCATCGATCTCGAATCGACCAACGGTACGCACGTGAACGGCGAAGCCATCCCAACATCGCGTTATTATGAGCTCAAGGCCAGTGATGGTGCGTTTTTGAGGTGTTGCGATTCGCGTGTGTTTGAGCGCTAATCAACTATCCAGTGATAAAATTCGGAACTTCCAATAGGGAGTATGTTCTGCTTCACGATGATGTATCTTAGGTATATTGGATGCATCAGCCAAGCTTGGTATCGTCGCTGGTGCCGACGACACGTATCTACGTCAGCTTGACGGAATTCGTTTGGCATTGATACAATACTCACCTAGTTTCTCTTGTGCATTAGTAATGACTTTCTAAGGGCATATAGTCACACCCCTGCCAGACGTTGTCGTATAAAGCTGGTTTGTCACCATCAGAGGGGCACACACACATCTCGGGGTCATAACGTGCTTATTCCAGTCCCTACGCTGATGCAACGGTGACGCTGCCAGTGCCAACTTTGGGTCTTGCTGGCGACATCCATCGCTGTCAGAACCATCGAAGATCAAAACTCAGCGCAATCCGCCTCAATTTCCTCAGCCCCGCTAAGCTCGCGAGCTCGACAATTTTTTTTATTGTCTTGCTCGGCATTGACAGACAACACAATTTAAAGGGGGTCTTAAAAGTTTCATTAATGTACTGAGAACGGTGAACACCAAAGGGGGAAGAATAAGGTGGTGAATAAGCGCCAGTAAACGCCAAGCAAAAGGTGGCCATAATGATACAGCGGGTGAAAGGAAGAGGGGGGAAGTCAGTACATATTTCATTTACTTGATGAGATCCGGAGTGTGGCGTGATATCATTCGGGACGTTAAGGATAAGGACGAAAGGTCCCGGCCAAGGGTAATAACACCCACAAAGCGCAGATCCAAGCGCGAGGAAACCAAGAGAGACAGACATTCGGCGGTTG
>QFEZ01000260.1:0-28183 GCA_003316425.1 Russula lepida | reverse complement strand
GAAGGCGGTGAAGAGAACGGTGAAGAGTTGCATCGTGAAAGTGGCCCCAAAAAAGAGAAAGTACGGTGTGGTGGTAAAGGGAGATGAGATGCGAATGAAGAGGAGTGGGGATGGGATGGGATGGGATGGAGAGCCTGGTGGAGAGCGAGGTTGGGATCCCTTTTATGCGGGAGCTGGGAGGAAACGCCCAGAAGTGTTTATTACTACATTTGGCGGGAGAAGCATTAAAAGTTCATTCTGTGGAACGATTCTTGAGATGATCCAGATGCCCTATTTTTTCGAAATTTTTTAGGGGGAATGGGTGGCGAGTGCGGGTATTTTGCGGGCTCGTCGTCATTGAGAGCTATCCTTGATGCCGCTGGGGCGATGCAATCCTTTAGCCCCAGTCTAAGGGCAAGGGTCGTTGACAGGAATGTACGAACGAATCACAGGAGAGGCTTTTCTTTGCATCAACGGAGAAACGAGAACCTGAGAAGGTGCGCTGCTCCTCCGCACATGCACAGACTCGTGACCAACTCGATAGAGCATGTCAATTACCTTGGACGGGAAGTAACAGCGGAGAGAATGATCCAGAAAGTGTCAGCCAGCGTGCGTGTAAACCTGACATGTGCTTTAACCTTCTCTTTGTGAATGAGCTCGCTCCTTGCCTCGTGTACGGGCTGCGGCCGCCGACCATAGCCCCAGAGCATGAAAGAGTGGCGCAGTGGTATTCTCGGGCCGCCGGGATACGACATCGAAATTAGTTAGTCGGACTTGCAAATCGGGTCATGCGGGACGTCTCTTTCGATCCACTCCACGGAAGAAGCGGCGGCGAGGGGACTCTGAGAACTCGAAAGACTGATACAGCATTTGGTAGGGGCGCCACGCGAATATAGAAAACGGGGCTGATAGGGTGAGCGCGGGCAGTACATCTTGTCTCTTTTCGTCACACAATTCGAGTTCGAGTCTGACATCATATCATGATAAAAAAAGTCTTCGTTGTTGCCACGATGGTATAAGGTCCGTCCGGGGATGACTTCCGATAGATTGAGGCTCCAAATCTCATCGTCGTCGTGGAGCAGAAAGTTAAGATTGACTTGGTCTGTCCTGAAATGGGTCCCTCATTCCGTGATCGACTGACTAGCTCTTACCGAATTATCCGCAGTAAGCGGACGGACACGGACACACCGCCCCACCTCTCAGGTACACGATTGAGCCATCTTTGGGACCAGGTTCTCGCGTATCGCTACCAGTGCGCCTGTTTCGTTGAACATTTGAGACCTTTCTGTAACACGTTCGCATTTATCGAGGAATCGAGCAGGCATATGTGGCCAATTGTTATCGATCTACCTTCGAGTTCGCCCCGATCTCTCACTGATTGCCACTGCCTTGGGTGTGGAAACGCAAACGAAGTCTTTTACTTTGAAGTTGCAAAATTCGTCTCCTGACATCTTCAACTCACCTCAAGGGGTCAGTGCGTGCAGTCAATGCACAACGCTCCGCCACAATGCGGTACCTGTGTACTTACACCCTTGTCCAGATTCCAGAGACAGAAGGTTCCAGTGATTGGCATAGCGTAGGATTCACCATAAGCGACCATGTCGATGTGGAATTTAGAGTTGTGTCTACGTTGAGGCCCGGATAGGCTACTGGCGCAGTGCATTTGAGGCAGCCCGCCGCGCCGATGGTATGCTCTTAAGACAAGGCGCCAGGAGCTCACATGCGTTTTCTCGAACACAAACACGGTGGCAATTGTGGTTCTATCTATAGCTCCATGAAGCTCCAATTATGTAATAGACGCTCGACCACTTGGCGACTCCCACTCGACTCAGTCGACTCAAAGACTACTGTACGCAAAGTAACCGACTCAACAACCTTTCTTCAAGTTGCCCTCAGCCAGGACCCTAATGAATATGTCACGCAGGTATTGATTGTAAATGAACGTTATGGTGAGGCATTAGCTGTTACTATAAGAAAGAAAGCCTGAACAATCTCTATGATCTTTCCGAGTCGAAGTCCGAGTCAAGCCACGATCAACAAACTGCCTTGAAAATTGCTACAGCTCCACGGCCCAGTCCTAGAATCTCCAACCCCCAGTGAGACCCATCACGTTCGTGGGGTCAATCGCCGCTCTAATGTTATGGAGCCTCTCCACATTCTCACCAAACATTTCCTTCAGCGGTGTGCCAACAATCGCGTAATTCTGATATCTCGCTGCATGCGCCACGTCCTGCCCTTCCGCGGCAGCAACGGCGCGGATGGTGTCTGAGATATTGCGAACCACAGCGTCCATCTCGTTATCGAGCGAGGCGTCGGACCACTGGAGTGCGACGAAAGTGGGGAAAACTGCATGTTGACGGTAGGGTGGATACGCAGAATTGCTTCCGTGTGAGAAGTAGTCTTTGTCGAAGGGTTCGAGGGAATTGCTTAGAGTAATATTTTGGTCTTGAGCATAGAGGCTCTCCCCCCAGAACTGAGAACGCTTCAACAATCTGGTCTCACGGCGTAGTAACCTGAGCTCGACGGAGTGACTCACCTTGGTCAGACGCACAAATTCGTCAAAAATGGCAGGCGAAAACTGAGTGACCGGAGCATCATTGTAGACGGCACTAAGCATGCTAGATCAGCCAATATTCCATCACTCAGTACTATACTCCTAACCGATGGCTGACGTATGAGCCCGGAAGACTCAAACCTTGAACAAAGTCGGAGAACGAACTTGTTGATACATTCCCGCCGACAGAGGGGATCGCCAAAAAATCGTCGAATACGCTGGAAGGAGTGGGGCCTTCATAATAGAAAATGATGGCGACGAAGAACTGTGAACGATGTCATTTTGCATCAACAGCGATGCTATCATGACGGTACACACTTGACCCAAAGAGTGATTCACGACAACGGCAACCTGACCCTTCCTATCTTCCGTCTGCTGGAATTTGACAAGTGCATCTCTGATTGGTCCAAGTTGTAGAGACGGCCGCCTCCCTGCCAGGTTTCGAGTAAGTCACTGATGTGATCTATAAATCATCCTAGTCAACAACCTATGACATTGACTCTCGCCACGAGTTGATGGCGTACAAAGTTATTCATCCCTCCCTGCGGAGACCTTTAGCGTCATCAATCTGTGCTGAGTTTTTCCACTTACTCTCAATCCAAACCAAAGATCTTTGTCCTTCGAAGTCACATATGTGATAGTTCCATTTGGGAGCACTAGCTCATATCCTGCAACGTTGTCGAGCGAAAGTCCAAACTGACTTGACTTATATGAGTAGCCTGAAGGTATATGAGATCCAGCTCTCCGACAATCCAAGACACTCACCTCCACCAAGTGTCAACCCTGCAACACCGATGCCGGGTGCACGTCCCCCCACTACATTCACTCCAGTGGGGTCAAGTGCCTTATACACTTGATCCCAAGTAAGGCCTGCTCCGACCTTAACTGTTCCACCGGTTGGATTAACCTTTGTCTCGTTGAAGCGTGACATCGCGATCTGTACGCCGCTCGTCGAAGAGAATCCCAAGTTTGAGGCATGTCCTCCGCCCTTCACGGCGAAGGGCGTTCGGCTTGATCCCAAGATACATAGCTACAGGAAAACTACATGTCAACAGATGCTGCTGCGTCAGGTCAGGATACCGCACAATCTTGCTTAGGTCCTCGGCGGAGCCTGGTTCCACCGAGCAAACGGACGTCTCGGAACTCGAAGGAGCAAAGTGTGAAATGTCGAGCGAGTACTCAGATGAGTCTTGATAATCCATTAGAACGAGGTATCATAAATGACAGTACGACTCACTGGGATAGAAGACTTGCGATTTACTAGAGATGGATTTTGCAATCTCTTCGCAGGTACACAGAATGTCCGAGGAATTCTGCCTTTCCCAAGGTAATCGCATGCCATAGGAACGTGGTGCCAGAAATAGAGCGCAGAGAAGAAAGGATGTCAACGCCATGGATTGGTATGGGTTACTAGAGAGCAGCCCGCCGGCTTCAGCAGCAAGTAAGGAATGCCTTTATATAATTCAGGAGGTCAATGACGTCCAATGCCAACGGCCTCTGTCATCGAATTAATTTCATGGTATCCCGCATGGTACGTTCGGTCAGTCGAGGGACGCCCGATAAATGCAAAAGACTGGCGGTCATAAGATTAAATGACGAATTCTGAGAAGAAGCAATCAGTTAACGTTCCTACGGTATGTCAGTCGTCATCATCGTGGGCGGTCAGTGCCCGCGATGGGTCAAGGTCACGTCCCAAGCTCATAGATTCCCTACAAACACAGATGATGGTAAGTTTCGTTGACATTAACAAGTCGGGAATAACACTACATGGTCCTGTATTGCAGTTTATTGGGATGGGAAATTTCTCTGAACCATGCGGGCTCGTGAGAGCCGCTATGCATCACGGTGACGCCTAATACAAGCCTATCTCCGAACTGCTGTCATGCTGATGTTAAAGAATGGAAACCGTCGACCATAAGAGTGTGTGTCGACCATACGGCGATAGTTGGCGCCATTCCACGAAAACTTTATACCGAAGTCACTGTCAAGGTAGGTTGACAGAGGGTCCCACAATGGCCGGCCCGAGCCCCGGGGAGGATATGTACTATGTACTGAAATCGCGCTCTCGCGGTGGCTCGTTTTTAGTACGGTGAAGTTTTTAGTAGCACGCTAGTGATTCCTTCCATGTATCATACAGACATCCATTCATTTTGAGTAGCATGGCATCAGAACTTTGACACAAAACTCTCTGAGTCACGTTTTCACCTCCTACCACCCTGCCCCCGCCAAAAGCATGTTTTTGTGGGGGACGGAGGACATATCACCCTGGGTTAATTTTTGTTGTTTAACCTGCATATCTATAGCGCGATAAACGGTGGCCGCCCATGGTTGGACAAGAAGGCTGCGAGAAGGCACAGACTTGCCAAGAAATCATGACATAGGTCGCCAGCGGACCTGCCGAGGACTTGCACAACTTTGTGCAAGGCTGTGCAAGGTCCTGCGAGTCAGATCTTAAAGTTGAAGTTCTGATGCATTGGGGCACTCTCGCGCGTTTGCCCGGGCCCATTCCCCACAGAGTCCCCACCTGAATCCCACTTGTTTCCCGCAAGCGCATCGCGTTTTTTCCTACAACATACTAGTAGGAGCGAGAAATTGCAAGCCTAGAAGACTACAGAGAGTAGAGGGGGGCAGACTCAGGTTGGCTCGCCAGATTGGTCAGTTTCGGAGATCTGAGTACGTCAGAGCACGCTTCTGGTCTGATTTGATGACAGTCATTTACGTAAGGGTATGTTTCTGGGTGAAAAAAAATCGCTCCTCAGCCATGCATTTCATCAAGTGTCGATTCACCCAGCACTCAAACTGCCACTCAAACCACGGCAATGCCTATGACAGTTAATGAAAGGTTGCGCTCTGACATTGTTTAGCCCCCAAATACGAGTTGGAGCGCACAGACCGTGACGGAGCTCTGCGAACATGAACAGTACTGTATCTCGGCGGGGACTCGGAACGCGACCCTTGAGAAAGCACAATGATGTAAAAACCGGATAAGGGCCCGGACAACTGACTACGGTACGTAAGTGAGTATCTACGGGTTCAGAAAAACGAATCTAAACTAACGAACGATTACAGTATCGCGTGCTGAAACATGCTACAGTACTAGTAGGATTAGTGGCTGGCATCATACCAGCGTCGAATGCTAACTGTCTATTGAAACGGCGTTGCAAACCTCGGATCTGGATATGCGCGCGTTCCATGTGTTCCAATACCAACAAATGAATCATTTTTCTGGTCTACTAATAGTAATAGCGTATCTATCTCGGCCTCATGGTCTTCCGAACAGGGAACGGTCGCCATGTGTTCAATAACTTCCATCTCTGTAACCACAGCAGGCCTGCTGTTTGTACTGAATGCTAAGCAATCGTACGATGAGGTGAATTGTTGTCTTATTATATTAGCAAGTTGTTATGCATGACTCGATGTGGAAGCTTCTACTCGGGAGTCGGGTCAAAAGGCCGGTATTCGAAAACTGGGAATCACCAATATTTACGAAAATGCCCCAGGCTGACCCGACTATGCGCTATGACCGTATGACGTGACCGTACAGTTGAATGTATAATGCCCCGGACGCGTCTTGTCTTTACTTGCCTGGCCAGTTGCGTTCTTGTCAGTGCGGAATACTGTAATGCTCACGCAGCGTCAAGATTTGGTTCAAGGCTGACAACTACAGTGATATTGGCACCTACCAGATCTTTCCATTTAGTACGCGGTACGGCGACGTGTCGCGCGGCTGTGGCTAAGTGTCGATCGTCGTTGCCCCAAAGCACGAAGAAAAACAAGTATCTTGCGCTGGTGGTTGAGAGAGTGGCGATGGACGAGAGCAGAGAGAGATGCAGTGAAACACGAATGAAAAATGTATCGAACGCGTGGCTGACGGGCGCTCCGATACTAGTACTGCTCCGATCGATCCGAGCGTTGGTTGAAGCATTCCTAATCCTGTTATCATATCGTTCTCTGCCGACGCCGACGATTTCCCCGTCTACCCTCCTGAAGCTGTAATAAGGCTTCTCATCGCTGAGGAAAAACGAGGCCCCGGTGCACGTCTCGTAGAATGTAAATGAAAGGGCTAACTGAGATAAATGAGGAAAATATGAGAGTATCCACACAATTTCGAGATATATTGATAGGATAGGACCAGATTCAAATGCAAGAGAAACAATGGATGACATGAAATGCAAATGCGACAGACCTTTGAAAGGGGAGGGCACTTACGAATCATTGATCCCTAAAAAAAGTTTGAGCTTGCACCAGTCTACATCCCACGGGGAAACAGCTATAGTATGACCAGAAAGCTGTCGTGCGGCAACAAACTGCTCAATTACTTCCTGAACAGGTCCCGGTGCCTCGCGGTTGTCCAAAAAGATATTCTGCACGCCGGGCAACACGTCCATCATTTCATCCCAAGTGGGTTCATTCAGGGTGAAAGCCATCATGGTGTGTCGCGTAGATTCCCCATGTAGATAGAGGTTCTTCACGGCGGTAAAAGGACGTAACAGTTCCTGCCATTGGAAGTCGTTGATATCGATATCGTCTTGCCTGGTTGATTGCCAAGATTCAAACTCGACGATGTAGAGGCTCTCCACGGCAGAAACGAGAGGCAAAAATGATCTAGTACAGATCCAAGCCAGGGACGAAAGCTCCTGGTCGACCCGTCTATGTGAGACTTCTACTACGAGCTCTCCAACATGAGGTGTCGGTGAAGAAAATCTGAGCCGTGAGCTATCATCCAGGTAAACACATGCTTCCTTGTGTGTGCTTAACCCCGGGATGCGAGTGATGAACTGGGCGAGTTGTGGTGTGTCGAGAGAAATTCCATGGAGTAAGTTCATTCGCAAGCTGTCAAGCTGAGGAGCGTCAATGCGTGGGGCAAAGTCCTCCAAATATTCGCTGAGACCTTCGAAGAAAAACGATGTGGGAGCAGGGAGGACTGGGCGTCTCTGTGGAGGTGGATGCTGGCCATTAATATTATGGTGAGGCCCGAATCGTGGCGATGGGAGTTGAAGATGAAGCGATTTGAGGTTGGTCAATAGGCAAGGCAGGTGACCATCGTGTCGGGTGAAATGTACTTAGAATGGGGAATATCTTCAAGAGACAAGGTGAGTGGCGGACGAAAGCAGGATCGGTAATCCTGGATATGGAAAGGAAGTCAACAGGATTGATCGCAGACGCTGGGTAGATCCACCAAGAATGAATTGCGAAGGGGTGGTGCCTTTTTGTTCGACGCAAACAGTACTAGTGTCAGGTTGGTCAATAGGGGAAATGGCTCCTGCATTGCTGCCAAAAGCCTTCCCAATTGCGGGTTATCTGAAAGACTGAGGTCGATTTCACACACGCGGTCGCTGCGCGCACATGCGGCAATGATGCCGTCTAATTTTGAGTCTTCATGGACATAGCCATGAATGAGAAGAGGCAATGCTGGCAAGAAATCCAGCATTTCTCGAGGTGTACCAGGTCTACAACAAAGCCTTAGATTTAGGCGTTGTGGTGAACCAAGGACAATGACCCTCCATCGTCGACAGACGTAGGCCAACGTTTGCCACGCCTCGATTTCCCTTTTTGTAGGTTGGTATACAGGCAAAGAGATGGCGAATATGATTTCGTCGGGAAGTCTGTCAATCGGAATCACTTGATCTACATCATATCGAGTCAGTCAGCAGTATACGCAGGATAATGGGCAACAAGACGTACATTGTCTTTGCTCTGAGTTATTTCATCTCTCCTCACTCCGGAGATGTGTATCAAATTCCGTCATTAACGAGCTAACGGTCCTGGGCGGCCAAAAAAAAAAAAAAACGGTGCGATGATGAAGATGATGACCTCGCCCAGGGCCATGCTTGCGCCATCTTGCGCCCCGGCCGGCCCTGACCTGACCTGAAGCCAGCAGCACGTGACATCACTTGGACTATCACAAATCACAAGCCACATGAACATGGTCGTCATGACAGAAGGTCTACAAACCGAACAGTGCTTAGTTGGTCCAGTATTCGCATGTAACGCATAATAAAATCCATTGACGGGTTCAAGTTCAAGTCCTGATGCTTGGAGGCCTCAAGTCCCTCAACATCAACGTCGAAGATTTGACGTCCTCCACCCAGTTGGTCAGATTCGGCTGAATTAATCAGTTGATTATGTTCAATTAGTTCAAAACGGTGTGCTCGTACCCTCTGAAGATTTCCTGGCTCGTTCAACAACCAGAATACACGCTAGACGTATTGAACGTCGTTGGCAGACACGAGGATAGTACGTGGCAAAGCTCTAGGTAAAAAGACTATGGCTCACACAGAAATGCAGAGTGGATAAAGGTCCCCATTCTAGAGGCCATGCAACGGGTGATTTGCCGCTCCACGAATCGTATTTTTGTTGGACTTCCTTTTTGTCTGTGATCATTTTCCGATTCTTCGATCCTTCAGCGGTTGTGCTGATTCTTTTTGTGGGCCGTGACTATGACTATCAGACTTTGAATTTAACTTGCGTGGTCAATGTTGTAAGATTTGGTTTCCTTATCAGCTTCGTTGCGAAGCCTTTTAAACTGTGCGTAATCTCCTCTGTCCGTATTTTCGCGCCATCGAACGCACTTTTAGCCAATCTTGCAGGGCTATATTCGACGTCTTCGGTGAGTAATAACATTCCGTTCGTACCTATGGTGTAATTCTGATCATAGTGTGTCAATAGACGATCACGCAAGTATTATACCGTCTTCTTGACAACCCTGAATACAGTATATCGAACCCCCCCCACGAAGAGGTAGACGCGGTTATTAATGAAGAGCGCTAGACGAAAGCTGGTATAGACAAGATACACAAGGTCAATAGTTTCGTCCGTGAGACCCAGCGGCTTGATGGTATCGCCTTCCGTTCGTTAGATTCCTCTCTCAATGTTCCAAATACGGGATGCTGATTCACCCCCTACTTCCCAGTGGCCATGAGCCGTCTCGCGTTGCGCCCATTCACATTCTCCAATGGCGTGACTGTTCCCGCGGGCACATTTCTCTCCGTCTCGGCCACTGCCGTTCAAAGAGATGGGAGAATCTTTCCAGACTCAGATAAATTCGACGGATTTCGCTTTTCGAAACTTCGCGAAGGTGAAGAGGATACAATGCCATTGACGAGCAAATATCAAGCAGTCTCCGTTTCCGACGAACATTTAGCGGTTGGGGCGACACACATGGTAGGTGTCTCTGCTCGCGTTCTTCCTCCTTGACCTAACTCGTCAATGTTTGCTATCAGTCCTGGACGAGCCTTTGCGATCAATGAAATGAAGGCACTGTTAGCCTATATCGTCACGATTCATGATATCAAATTTGAGGAAGGGAAAGGCGTTCCGCGACTTCCGCCGAATATTGCATGGGAGAACTGCGTTCCCCTAGGCGTGCGGATGTGATGTTCAGAGCACGGAAGAAGTAAACCATCTTTCTTGGACCTTGCTAGAGCGACCTTTTTGTGAGACAAAGTGAAATATAATTCGGTTTCACGTCTTGGAGTGAATTGGAATCGCTGCGTGTGCGTGTGATTCTTTAATCATCTTTAATCATGCTTAGCTAATGTCATCCAGTTCTGTGTTCTGTGCTCTCCTTCCATCGCTGGGTCTTATCTCGCTGCGCCTCATGACTTTGCTGCTGATTACCGCGTACTGTTCAACCCATAATCCGACATTATCTCTCACGAAGAATCTCAAAAAACTGCGCGAACAGTTCATACGTGTCAAGCCTATATTGGCGGTACGGTATCTGTTTTTGCCAGTGCTGCGTTGTCAATCCCACTCCAGAACCCCAAAAGTCTTATCGCTCCCGTAATATCGCTCATCGTGCATCATGCCGATTCGACCACATTTATCCGCGGCTTGGACGTATGGAAGTGTATGCTCTGTGATTATACAGTGCAACCCGGCAGATCTCAGCTAATTTCCTGGTGAAGTGACGGTGGTGGCCAGTACTAACTGTGAATTGCTTACATACGTTGTGCGATTGCACGGGTGACTGAGTAGTCTCCGTCCGTTTGCTCTTCTGGCTCTCGTCAAGCTCGAATGATGGTTCACTAATAGGTGAGGCGTGGGGGCCGAGCAGCCTGGGAACAGGTATTTATCGACCCATCATCCCTCAGGCTCTCTCTACCTCTACACTCGGATCTTGTCGCAGTCGCACACGCTCTCATCCAACGATGTCCACAGTGTTAACCATCGTCTTTCCTATCGCTGGTCTATTTCTTCTTCAGCTCCTGGATATCGGAAGGGTGGTTCATGATGTCGGGTTGGTGTGCCTTTGATCTCGAGATGACTGTTGATCGATTTCTGAGTTGACTCGGGCAGCAATCTCTCTGGTCCACGCTTCCTTATCCGTCTTGACTCTATCCCAGGGCTGTTGGTTGCATGGTTTGTTCGACCAGTTCGCTATCTAAATATGGGAGCTACGTGGGCGCTTAGTAAGAAATATGAAGGTATGGGATCATGACAATAGTACAGGAGGACGCTGTCCAACACGGATCCACACACAGACTTTGCCGCCGCTGGACAGGATGCGATTGCTTTGGTAACTCCCTGTGTACTGCATTCTGGAGGGGATCCAAACTCAAAGACAGCAAACTTGCAGATTACGGCATTTCCTCGGCCAAGCTCGGTTATATACATTGCAGATGCTGCTGCTATCAAGGTATGTCTTTTTTAGAATGGGTTGGACCCCGGCCCTCCCTCAACACTTGACAACCAGGAGGTCACAAGTTCTCGTGCCAAATTTCCCAAGCCTGTACATTTTTACACGCCATTGACCGCTTTCGGAATAAACATCGTCGCTTCTGAAGGAGAGGAATGGAAGAAGTATAGAAAGATTGTTGCTCCGACATTCTCAGAGGTACACTCTGAACTCGTTCGTTGCCTATCAAGACTGACTCGGAACGCGACTACCAGAGAAATAATAAATTAGTGTGGGACGAGACTATCCGGATTATGAATGACCTGTTCGACGATGTCTGGGGCGACAGGTCCGAAGTTGTTGTAAATCACTGTATGGATATCACTCTTCCGGTGCGCTCTCCCTGGCCTACACTTACTCATCTCCTAACATTTCCATCAGATTGCCCTCTTCGTCATCGGCATCGCAGGTAGTTTATGCCTTCCCAAACGGAGTAGTCTCATGACATCAGATACCAGGGTTCGGCCGTCGGGTTACATGGACAAGCGACCTCGTTCCTTCTGGTCACCGAATGACTTTCAAGGATGCCCTTCACATTTTTTCTTCTAATTTGCTTATAAAGATCGCGCTTCCCCATTGGACGAAGAATCTAACGAAGCTTACAAAACAGGTTCATCTCGCTTTCATGGAGCTGAAGGTTTGTTATTCCAATTTGTCCTGAAAGTGCATATCTCATCGGTGTTTCACACGTCGAGCAGCAATACATGCTGGAAATGGTAGAAGCTCGCGGGCGCGCGGATAGAGTAGAACAGCGCAATGATCTGTTTAGTGGCCTTCTGGATGCAGCACGCGACGAATTAGACCTCAGAGCAGCGTTAAATGAGGAAGAGCTCATGGGTGAGTACTCAATGTCGAACCGTTTAGAAGCCTGGAAAATGTAATATCCGCGAACCCAGGAAACATGTTCATCTTTCTTTTTGCTGGATATGAGGTGGGATCTTCATCTTCATCCTGCGCGGTGACTTAAAACATTCCCATACAGACTACAGCCCATACGCTGTGCTTTACATTGGCCTTGTTAGCTCTCTATCCGGATGAGCAAGAGCGCTTGTATCAACACATCAAGGGCGTGACTTCCAGCCTGAATGGGGCACCTGTGGGTTATAGGAATCTCAATTCGTTTAGACATCTAACCATCCTTGTAGGCCTACGAAGACATGAGCCGCTTCTTTACGTACTCATTAGCGTAAGTTCGTCCGGGTTGTCTATCGGAACGGGGGATCTCATCCCTAGGAAGCGTTTTCAATGAGACTCTAAGGCTATTGTAAGTGCATATTTCGAGTCTGTTATTACACCGGGCTTACGCCTCGTCTATAGCCCCCAAGTATGTTTATTTGAATGTGTCCTGACGACCGAAGCCAATAATACCCTATGTTGATCAGATGGCAGTTATCCTGAAGATAGCCGCGAAAGACACTACCTTGACAGTGAACAGCGCCGATGGTGGAAGAACGACATTCCCCGTCCCGTCGGGGACGGTTATAGGTCTTCATGTAGCCGGCCTGCATTACAATCGTACGTTGTGTGAATGCTGCATCACCGGCGGATAGTTTCTCATTAAATCCCGTAGCGCGATACTGGAAAGATCTCCACAAATTTATGCCTGAGCGGTTCCTCGGTGACTGGCCAAAGGATGCCTTTATACCATTCAGTCAAGGTCTGTATCTTTGCTCACCGCAACACTGTAATCACGAGTCGAGCATACTTTGCAGGTGCCCGCGCTTGCATTGGAAGACGGTGCGAACTGTCGTGGTGAAAAAGAGAGCAGAATTCTCACATACTACTTCTAGGTTTTCCGAAACTGAGGGTATAGCCGTCATTAATATGCTCGTGTCAAGATATAGACTTGAAGTCAAAGAGGAGCCTGAATTCGCCGGTGAAACTTTCGAAGAACGCTATGCACGTATAACGGCTTTCGACCAGATTCTCACTACCACGTAAGTGATCAACGTTGATATCCTGAGAACTATTTTACGGATAGTCTTCCAGCCCTATTCGGATGCCATTAGTATCTAAGAGGAGATAGTGATTATTTAGGTTTTTAAGGGCTTTTTTTATGGTGTCGCGCTCGCCACCATTCCGAATCGTTATGGTTGCTTCGGCTCCGACTCAAACCCTGGTAATGCAACGTTAAATAGTGACCAGGTCCCATGTGACGTCGATAAATTATATACTGTTTATAAATGACTGGTGAATTCTTCATTTTACGGCGTATGTCGCAATGTCGTGATATCATTTGACTCCAACGCTATATGCAATAAAGTTCTACCTCCTTGTCACACTGTATTTGAGCAGCAGGAGTGTACCTTTCAGCTGTCCCTTTGGTCTTAACATAACCTAGTTTCTCCCAGAACGATGAGTGGCGGAACCATCACGATCCCGTACATTACGGTCTGCGCCATAATCTAACGATGATTGCACAATATCAGGGTAACCACGGTGGTGACAAGGACTCGCTGTTCAGTGCGATGGCAAACTCCCTCCCCCAGGTTTATTCCAGAGGTTGATGTCGGCGTCGTGTTCGATCAGAATCCATAATACTTCGAGGCGTCCATACTAGGCTGTGTCATGAAGTAGTGTCCAGATCTCGTTGTCCTGGTCATTTATGTCCGCCTCGTGATTGAGCAGCCACTGCACAATGTCCAAAGTTCCATCCTAGCATGCTGCATACAGTGACGCCTTGCCCCAATAGTCCCGAATATTGATGTCAGCACCGTGCTGATGTAGAAACTCTGCGACCTTGAAGTGTCCCCCGCGCAATGCAGCCGCCAATGGTACCATCATTTGACCACCCAGCCGCATTACCCACTTTACACCTACGTATGGACTCCGCGGAAGCCCTGCTGAGAACCAATACGGAGGAAATGATACACTGGCATGGACGGCGTGTATAAATCGAATAGACCAATGTTGCCGAAGTTGTCTCCGAGATCGTCCACCCTCTTAAGTTATCTGTGAAGTATCCATATCATTAGTTGCCCCTGGACTACTAGCAATGAGTTGCGAAGGCAAAGATGGGATGACGCCGGGGTACGTTAAAGTGTCGCCAGCTCGCCGCGTAGTGCCTGATGCATTAGAACGGCTGCTTCCCCGCCCATCGGTCCATGACGTATCCAGTGATAAGACCAGTGCTCTGCAGCCTTGAGTTGCAAAAATAACCTGAAACCAGGGCGTGATGATAGATCGACTCATCACGGAACTCACAGAGTTTGTGTTCATCTGGCGAGATCATCTAGTTTTGGGGTGGATTAAAAAGCCCTCGATTGTGGTCGGCATCCCCAATGCTTCGGTGGGAGTATAAGTTTAGGAAACATGGAACCGGAATGGCACACCAGCATGTACGGTAGGGTCGCCGTCTAGACGATTTGTGCCCCAAACTCTCGAACCGACGGTCGCTCTGTCTCTAGATTCCACCATTCGAACTTCGTGCTTTTCTGTGTGGTCTGTCGTGGGGTCGCATATACTCACTCAACTGCGAATCTGCGAGTCCGTACGTCATACGGTTGTCCACAATGCCTGGGCGCGACGAGGTTGTTGGGTCGGAGACCTTGTGCTTGTTGACGGTGGCACGTGTAGAGTCAACATCCAGCGGCGGCCATCAAGCTTACGTGAAATACCAGTCCAAAAGGACAGGTGAAATCTTTTCAAAGGTTATTGTGCGTGCCACAGCCGTAGATCAAGAGCATAGGAGGGTACGATTTGACCCTTGCTTCATACACGCCATCATGCCGTACGTTGACTCTTTTTGGCCCGCTCCGCGACCTCTGCCTCGGATCATGCTCAACCCCCCTTCCGACACCCCCAATCTATTCTCAGATATGAGAAGCAGACAAAACAAAGCTCCTAACTCATCCCTTTTCCACCAAACAGCAGTCCTGCGACCCGCCCATTGGCATTTTATCTACCCTTCAAGACCCACCCAGCAGTTTGATCAACGCCGTCGTAATGATGAAAGATGAGACGCTCATTATGACAGAAATTAGGCGCAATGAACAGAGAATGGAGGCAAGGTGATAGGGGGAGATCACTGCTAGCTGAGCCAACAGGACGTGCAATAGCTTGAGCGTTAGCGTCGCAACCGACGCACGTGGCGGAGTCGTTAGCTCAGCTTCGTCACAGTACTTGGGATTAGGTTGCCCAGAATCGAGCCGGGGTTCATAAGCTCGATGAGCTCAACTCTCCGGGAACACTGGTTCTGTGCTACCCGCCTACACCGCTACTTTATGAAGGCAAGTTCCCATGAGCGAGTTCCCACGACACCCAAGGTGTCTGAGCCCCACTTTGCATGGCGACGAGCCCAAGCTCGGGGCCTCGGGCTGGGGCAAGGCACACCAGACAAGAATCACGCTTCATGGGCTAGAGAAGCGGACGCAAGCACCAACACCAGCACCTGTACACTCGGGCATGAGGGCGAAGGAGCGCATTCTCCGTTATCGCCCATTGGGGAATCGCTGGATGCGATGGACGCTGTGCAGAAGATGGGTAATGCCCTCCGGAAAAATACATTCTGGTGGATTCTTGAGCGCGTCCCTACGTACCATGCATGGCAAAATGAACAGGATGAGTGGGTAGGGAGGTGAAAGTAAGCACGCGTTTTATAACCTACCGTGGGACATTTTAGTGACTTTTGGTAAATGTCATGTCGGCTGTGGTGTGGGAGAAGACCTTTTCCACAAAACATGTGTAGAAAACTCATTGTTGAATTATTTACAAGCGCGGTGCAAGAAGGGCACTGAGGAATACGTCTCATGAAAGACAGCGCTCGTTTTGTAATAATAGGACCCTCTAATAGTAGCGTAATGTACCTTACCTGACTGCGCGCTTACCTACCTTAGACTTAGTAAAAGACGACAATAGATTATTTACAAAGGCTTATTATAAAACCTGACAGCCACAGAAATGATCGACTTGCTACCCAAATAGATCTGTTCCATTATCAATGAAAGGTGGCGGAAAACAGAGACGCAACAGCATGAACGAGTGGCTCCTGTAGGCTGAAGGTGTCAAAAGTTTGCTTCGCCCATCACAGTTGTGGCGTGTCGTGACAAGGAGATTATTAAGAGATGTCATGTGCATAAATCTTCGAAGACAGTAGCCTGGACCGAAACTTGATAGATCTTTGATGATATCTTGATAACCTGAGAGGGGTGTGCCTGCAGGCAGGCGGAGAAGAGGAGACCACGTTGCCGAAATTATCGATCTTGCGGATGGTGCAGACACTCGGACCTGAAATTAAAAATATTCATGGCAGCAACGACAACGGGTGGCAGAGTAGTGGTAGACGCTGCTATGAAGAGAGTAGAAGGAGAAGAGGCCGAGTCAGTCAGTTGTAGTGTCAGTCGAGTCGGGGAAGTCGTGTGGCTGCTTATGTCAGACGTGTCAGTGATGGGCCCTGCAGTTGCCTTACCCACTCATCTTTCTCACCTTGTCTTCCATCTCTTCATCCCCAACAACAACACACCCAGAAATTTACTCCCTTTTAACCTAGTATCATGTCGGTGGGCAACCCTATGCACCAATCGTCTGTCCCTCTCAGCCCCACCGACCTATCCGACTTTGTGCATATGGACCTGTTCACTACTCAAAGCTCCACGACCTCTGGCTCTCGTGAGCCCTCCCCTTCGATATCCACTCCACTCTTCTCCCCTTTACCTGTAATATCCGAATCAAATCCCTCAGATTGGTTCAACTTCTCTCTCGAGGAAGACTTTGTCAAAGCCGACCATTCCACACCGCCACCAGTCACCGGTGGCCCTTGGGATTTCCTCACACATCCCGACTCTGGAAGTACGGACACGGGAAGCGGACTTGTTCCATCTTTTGCCATCGACCCGCAGCTCATGTCGAGTTCGGTGCCACCGGTATCCGCACCTGACCGTGGAGAGGTGAAGGATGTAATAGAGAAGAGGGACGAGGAAGAGGACGAGGACGAGGAAATCATTACAAGCCTACCCGTTAAAGCCGGTGGCAAGGGCAAGTCTCGGAAGGGCGTTGTCCAGTCTGGCGGTATCCAGAAGAAGGTAGCGATATCGGCAGTCGTGAGGGATAAGGATGACCCGAAAGACGATGGTGATGATTGGCGTCCTTCACCAGAAGAATACAGGAAAATGTCAAGCAAGGAAAAGCGTCAGCTTCGTAACAAAATTAGTGCTCGTAACTTCCGAGTGCGCCGCAAGGGTGAGATAATCACTTTTCTGTGATCACTGCAGCTAACGCTATGAACGCCAGAGTACATAACTACGCTTGAGGGAGATATTGCCGAACGGGATCGCCTTATTGACGCTATCCGGACGGAGCTCGGCTCGAGCCAGTCTGAGAATGCAGCGTTGAGGCAGGAAATCAGCACCCTCAAGAAAGCCCTCCTCGCTTCCGCTGGCCGGGCCGACTCCCCCGCACTGCCCCCGCCTGGTCCCATCCCCGCGTCCGGTACCCGTCTGGTGACCCCGAATACCCAAAAAGATCTACCATCATCGCCTCATCTTGCTGCCTCACCCGCCAAAGCGTTTTGGGGAGGAAGTGCTTCCTTTGGTGGTGTTACCCCCGTTCACACGACACTTATTCCTGAGAACTTCCCACAACCACTGGCGAGCGTTAAATCGCTGGCCAGAGCGCGCACATATAGTTCCATACTCCAAGAGAAAGAGAACATCAATCCATTACTTAATTCCGGAAATGCCAGCTTACCTGCGGACGCCTTTGCTGGCCTCTCCGATGCTGCCCCATCCGATTCCTATTCCGAAGCGAATTCGCTCTTGATGAGGATGCTCGATACGTGAGTGTCATCATTATCTCAAAAGAACCCCTCTTTACCGTCATTTTAGATATCGAACGCAACTCAGGAGTCGCTTTACCCAATACCCACCGACGCAATCTCAATCGCAACCATCGTCTACGGTTTTGCAACCCCATTATCTCCCATCGCCGCATCTTCCTACATCCTCTGTGTCCTCTGTCCTTAGCGGAAAGCATACTTCCAGCAATCCATTGCCACCCTCATCATCGAAGCTCGACCCCACGACCCCTCCGTTCACATTCGCGAATGAACTACCGACGCCGCAACAAGCTCTGCTTGCAAGTATGGCCTCACAGACGCTTCTCCAGCAGCTCGGTGGCGCTTTCTGGCAGGCCTTCATGACGCAATTGCCACCAAATGGAGTATCTCCTAACGCTGGTACTCCAACTTGGGATACGGACAAGATACGACGTGTCCTCGAAGGGAAAGCAGTTGTAAGTGTTGTAGACGTCGAGCCAGAGGTGGCTGTGCGCGCTTCCTCAGTCTCGCCTCCCACCCATATTCTCTCCAATGACGCAACGATTCACGACTCCCCCAAGGGGTGTGGTGTTACAACTGCGCTCGAGGAGAGCATGTGCGCGCTGAGTTTGAGCAAAGAGTGAATATCCTTCATGTTATTTGTATCATTGTCACTATGATATCTGGTTGGTTTGTCGCGCATTAGCATTCACGTTGTCCTTGTCAGTCGCTCCCCTTACTTTGCAGAACTTGTTATCTCTTTTTTCTCTTTCGATGTCCCTTTGTTTGCTCACTGCGAACTGTCCCCGCTCCATCTCATGAAGTTGATGACGATTTCCTTATCTACTACCTGCATGATCGTAGTGGTCAGAGTTCACTGGGCAATCATTTGTTTCATCGAAGCGTCCGTCGATGCCAATGGCCCGGGGCCAAGCCGGACCATACGAGGGCGGGTTCAGGTGATCAACTGCCTCGTCCCGGTCGCCCGATCACGGCAAGGGGCCGCGTGGCCTCGCAGTACAGTTGATGTAGATGCCTTAGCATGGAAGCTCCAATACCCGATAGAACATTCTCGACCGTATCGCTGTGTAGATGGTGCCCCGTTTCAAACTGAATGTGGGATGTAGTTCTCCGCCTCTGTAGCCGCGATGCGATGTTCGGCCGCGGCATACTTATTTGAACCGGTGGACGAACTAAAGTTAGGCCGTGTTTCGTCTATTATCACCGATTCGGTGCTAGTGTGGTCAAACACAAGTTAATCAAAGTACCCGGGCCTTAGGGCATTAGGAAACGTCCCTAATCGGAATTTGTACTTTCCTAAGCGTACTTAAGGAGGTGCCAAACCACTCTTCGACTCTCATCCTCCCCTCTCTCCTGCATTCTACCTCTACCTCCATTCGTATTCTCCTTTCTGCGTCCTGCACCCATTACTAAGTGTCTTTGGACCTTGATGCTCTTCAAATCCCCTGTTGCACTCCTCTTTTCCTTGGTCATTGGCATGTCTGCGTCCGCTGCCCCCGTTGTCCTCAGCACGGCGGCGGAGAGAGACGTTTGGGTACCGCCAATCACTTCACCGACTACGGGGACGGTTTGGAAAGTAGGCTCGAGTGAGACAGTTACATGGTACGTCGAAAGAGCTTGGCCCCCCCCCCTTCCCGTTTGGGTGTTGACCTTGATCCTCTCATTTGTTTGTGTGATAGGGATACGTCGAACCGCCCTTCGCAGGTCACGAACCCTACAGGGACCCTTGTGCTAGGGTTTTTGAACGCCGATGGTTCAGGAGGCGAGAACCTTGACCTTAGTCAGTTTTTAACTCGCACACGTGTTCTATTTTCGTTTCTCATACGATGTTTAGATAATCCGCTGGCCAAAGGCTTTCAGTTGAGCGACGGGTCGGTCACAATCAACGTCCCGCAGGTCGAAACGAAGAACAATTATATTGTCGTTCGTGCGTATCTCATGGCTTTTTCCTCTGTCTTTTTCCTGCGACACTTACTGTGATGGCATTGGCAGTTATCGGCGACTCGGGTAATGCCAGCCCGCAATTTACAATCAGCACGTAGGCGAGATGAAAATACGATATCGATTGTTGTACCAAGATGACATTCCATGCTCTCATGATAATTTCTGACACTGAACACTGGACACTGGACATTGTACATTACAGTCATGGACACTTGTATTCTTTATTTTGAACGCTTGTTCAGGACGAGACAAGAACCCCCCTTTGAACGATACGATCTTACCATTATGATCTGTAATAAATTTTTAGTTCAGTTGACTTACTCCGAGTCAGAGCCACTCTTCGTTTCTACGTAGGCATAACGGCACCTTGAAGTTTACTGTATCAGGGCGACGAGTACAAATCGACATTTACATCTCTCTATTTTCTCCCCCAGATAATATCGTTCAGCAACTGAGCTACGGCCCGTTGTTCTATACATCACTTCAGCTCAAGTGCCGGTGTATTTATGAGGAATGTCGGGTAGAGTGAGGGATGCGTCAGCTTCCATGATCCGAAGTGTCGGGTGACAGCATGTTTCAAAAAAAAACCGCACAATGTCGGCACTGTGACGTGGACACCCGTATCGTCGCGCCTATTCTACGCTGACGCATAGCTGTGCCGGCCGTCACACGCTACCTTTACTTGATGATGACGCACACAAGTACGTAGGCTGAGTCACGACGAGACTAAAAATATTTCAATGCCAAGCCAATTTATCATGCAGGCGGGCGGGGAAAAACTCCCGGCCAAAAAGGTCTTGCCAGGGTTCGAACCTGGGTTTCGGGAAATTTCAAATACATCAAAATCCCGAGTGATGACCACTACACTACAAGACCGTACATTATAATACTTGACTGTAGAAAAAAGAAAGATCAGCATTCCTGGAAATGGACGTCACGGTCATGTGATGATGCGCCAACTGCGGTGGTTCGTATTCGGGGGTTGTGATTGTCTCATGTCTTTGTGTTAACACTAACACGTCGCATACATGTGCGACAGCACCAACCTTTTTTGACCAGTCAGTCTCAGTTCTATTGTTTCAAATCACAACCCCTCTGATTCGCGTGCAGGGACTCACAATTCTCGTCCATGTCCATGCCTGTAACCGATAGTAATCCCTTATACCACTCCCAGTATCTCCTAGGACCCATCGAAACCATCGTCTGTTCGCGTCGAGCCCTCGTATCCGGCCATCTATCTCCCCATGACGTTGCGGAAGCATACCGTGCCCTTTCAATGAGGGTTAGGGAATCGTCGGGTCACCTTTCCGTCGTGTCGGACCCATTTCCAGCGCTCGAATCGCTCAGAGATAAGGGCGCAGATGTAGCTGCCGTCTTACGGAGAGATATTTCGCGAGCTCTACCTATTCCAGCATGGCGTTCTTCCGACAATTCTTCCGTTCCTACAGCAGAAACTGTCGGTAGAGAGCTCGCGATGCAAAACGCTTATCGCGCGACAGATTTTTCGATTTTATGTCATTATGCACTTCGTCTCTTGTCAGAAATATTTAGATTACCGGCTCTCTCATCTGTGTTCACGTGTACGTCCTACACTCATTATCGATTTGGGAACTGTCCTCACGGTGCCACTAGCGCAAGACCTTAGCCTTCTCCTGGGAGATGTTATTTCCATCGTTCGCAATTCTCAGCTTTCCTCTTTCGATGTATCAAAGACTACAATTCTCTCCTCTTGGGTAGTTCGGACGCAAAAGCTTCCGAAAGATGTCCTGCTACCCCGGATGGAAGACGTTATCTTATACCTTAAGCTTATTCTTGAAGCCGCAGTTAGAGATACCCGTGTTATTGTAACAGTGGTAGACGCACTTGATGTAAGCCGATAATCTCTGCAACAATATTCCAGCTAACCTGTAGTTTCAAGTGTATCGTTAACTTACTGACATTCCACCAACACGTTTTTGTAGAACAACTAGCAGATCTCCTCCCTTCTATTTTCCCCCTTGTCATGCACACATCGTCAGAACTTCGCCATCATGCAGCTGTAGCTCTCGCATCATTTTCCCACACGCTCATCACCCATCGGACGCTCGTTGACAAAAATACATTAAAAACCATATGCCTTCATACCCATTCATTTCTCACGCCTGAAACCACGCGTCACCCCACATCATCCCGAAAGCTCCCTCCTCTGCTCGACGCAGCAGTGTCGTCGAAAAATTTCGGAAGTATGGGCGAGAATTCTCCTTGGGCATTGTCCCTCGTGGCTAGCTTTGCCGTCCTGCTCGGACCCTCACTCTTTTTACATCGAGGACCCCTCAAGCTCGTCATGAACATGGCGCAGAAAGTTCAAAAACATCGACCTGGGCGTGATCTCTACCCTCAAGTTTGGCGCACTTTCATCTGGTCGATGACCGAGCTTTTTATTCAACGAATCTCGACTGAAAGGGGAGATATAGACATTGTCAAACGCTGCGTTCTGGTGCTCAAACAGGCGTTGCATGGTGGCCTCGGCGCGGCCTTAATCACCTCGCTGCTTGAAGTTACCACAGATTTCCAAAACAAAAGCGTAGTGGAATGGGTTATCCCTAGTGTGATTGACGTCATCCATGATATGTTGTCCAGCAAGTATCGGGACATTCGAGATGAGGGATGCCGGATGCTTGGACGTCTCACGTTTGGAGCTGGACCAACCAGCAACACGCAACGTAAGAGCAACTGGACTACTGATACCCTGCTATCTCGATTCCTATTTGACGGGTCACTCCTTCGTGCCGATAAACTCCAAGTAGAAGAAATGGAACGTCCAACGAGCGTCTTCTCGCCACGGTGTATGTCTCGGGAAGAAATTCTGACACACTGGTGTCAAATATTGTCGTGCTTTGTTTTGGCCGTCCAAAATTGTTTTGATGACGGTGAAGCCAATTTAGTGGTGGGTAGCACCTATTATTCCTCGATGGGTTTTTCATCCATACATCGGCACAGACCATCATCCTCCCTGTATGGCGGTCCCTCCTAGCTCAAGCCCAACCTACCCAAGGAGATTGTCAACCCACCGCCTCCATCGATTTTGGTCCTCAATTGTCCTCCCTACTCTCCCAGCTACTTCCTGAGCCCTGGGTGCCTCTGCCCGGAGAAGCAAAGGTGATCAAGATCCAAGTACAGTCACTCGCCATATCGAGGCGACTTTGGATTGTCGCCCAGGACACTCTTTCACGACCAAGGCTCGCTCCGGTCGCTTCCTCTTTCCTGGCGGCAATTCTGCAGCGCACGTTTTATCTCGCCGACCAAGAAGTCCTTGCAAATTGGAGTTTGTTGTGCTCAACTCTGATTGGAGTTGGGATCCCGAACGCGCTCGAGTCTATTTCGCACCAGGACGAGTCTAACCGTACGCTAGAAATCAAGAGGCAGCTTTGGCGCCTGATGGCAACTCACGGCGATAGTTCGGTATCTAGCTGTTCGCAGCATCTCGTTTCAGTCCTGGTGTTCCCTTTTGGGTGAGCGGGTATGACTCCCTCTTCGATTTTGTTCTCACGCACGTATGGTGAATGGTAGTACTTGGAGCATGTCCGAAGATGATCTTGACATCTGGGAACGAGCGCTCGAGCGGCATTTCTCCGCAGTGGACAGGTCTCATAAGGCCGTTGATATTATCGACGACATAACGAGTAAATGTCCAGTGATTGGCCCGAGGTCTGTTGACGGTGTTATTTCTCTACTTATTGACATGGACCTGGTGTAGCTTTTCGGTAAATACTGCTTTGGGCATTGCCCTTGCTATCGTCCGGCGCCTCAATCTCAATGCGGGAAATCCGATCTCAACTAGAACGTTATCTTATCTTAATATGACCCTCACTGCCTCCTATCCGCCACAAACAGCCACGATGGATACCGTTTCTGAGCTCATCAAGGCTTTCCGTCTCATGATAATATCCATGCCAGTCTCTCTGCTGGAGCCAGTTATCTTCGCGGTACAGGATGGGCTGGCCATTTGGCTAGAAGACAATCGTGTAGCTCTGTCAACAGATCAATACAACGACCTCGTCCGTAATCTTTCATATTCGCCTCCCTATCTCCCACTTAGCCTTTTTTTCGCAGCTCATGCCCTTCTATGATTCAGTCCTCACGCGTCTACGGTCGCTTCCATTATCTATCACATCTTTGAATGCTCTTTCTCCGCTCCTTACCTCGGTATTCTTGCGCATTATTCCGCCAGCGCTAGGTCCGACCGCGTTTATGCGCTTCTTTGAGACAGTACATGCCCGTCTTGCTGCGCCACCGCATGCATATAGTGATGACCTGCGCGTGTGTATCAATGCCTATGTGCGCGCCCACGGTGGGGAGTGGCCATCGGACATGCCTCTGCTCAGCCCGAGTTCGAAAACGCAATCTCAATCCCAAGTGGATGGTTATTCGATGATTGAGGTACCAATATCACCTGTGGTCTGGAGGGTCGGTGGAGAGCAAAGTCCACACTTACGGTCGATAGAGGTGATCATTCGTTCCCTACATACTTGGACTTTTGTTGAAACGGATCTCCTGTGGAACGATAGCACGAAGTTATCCCGGACTCTCAATGTGCCATCTCACATGCGGCGTTGGGCGCTTCACCAAAGGCAAGATTAGTCTCAGGAGTCGCTCAAGAATCTTCAAGAGAACGCCACGAATCTCATGAGTCTATCAGACCGTACGATAGCCCTGTGCTGAAAAGGCGCCACCTACCAGAAGACACGCCATCAGCCAAGCGTCATCGTGCAACACCTTCGACTAAAGAGAGGTCATGTACACGACTCACACACCCATCTTCGTCTATTGTGTCAAGTCCACGCTCACTTTCAACACGGAGGTCTTCATCGCGCCGAAGACTAGTCATGGAATGCGTCGAGATTGTGCCTCACCGCCGGGCGGCAGGATCAGGGAAAGAAAACAGCGGGCAACAACCGAGGAGTGGCCTAGATGACCATTTATCGGAGATTACACCCGAGAGGCCGTTTGTGCCCCGATTGACCCGGGAGTTGCAGGAGAAAGATGAGATTGGTAAGCCACTGTCTTGGATTCTGAAGAATAAAAACATTCCGTGGAATTGATGTAATCGTCGTGCAGTACCTGAAACACCGGATGCAGTACTGAAACCCGCAACATTGTTGCCTGCGGGGATAGAATCAAGCAAGTCGATTAATTATAACATCACCCTAACGATCTGACCCTGCATATGTATTATAGGTCCAGGAGGTAGCAGTCCCACGACACGGCGAGGCAAGGCACAGTATCTGGAGCGTACGCCGACGACGTCGAAGCGCCTAGCTGCTGCCTTGCGCGAGGTGCATGACGTGTTTTCGCGTCCAGGAGTTTCCCAGATTCCCGCGGAGGAGCTGGCAGCCTCGGCGAAGTTGTTGGATGCGGCGAATAGACAGCTACGAAGGTCACTGGCGACAATGACCAGTAAGAACGTGGCAATCTATCCGCACAAGGGCCGCTAGCGTTTCATTCATAATGCTTGGCACAAGTACCGTAATGCTATGATATGTGATGGTGGAGACCATGTCAATGCACAGCTTGCCGCATTATCTGCCTTGTCACCGGAAGTTTTGATCAAACAATGTATCGCTATGCAAGAATCTCTTCTCGTATTCGAAGCGCGGCCCTGCCTTAGCAATTGGTCTGGAGTGGCCGACCGCATTTGGCTAGGCAAAGTTGATCAAAAGGTCGATGAAGTGAGGTGCTGTAACTGGAAGATCAGATAGACGTTGCCATAAGAACGGCGTCAAGCAGCAGTTCATGAACTATCTACCTCAGTTGGTTTCTTCCTCCTTTTTCATGGGTGTTTACTCTGAGAACGCACTTCAAAAAAACGTTGGTTGAAGGTCATGTGGTCGCACGCGGCTATGGATCGCGCCCCAAATTCCTGGACCCGGCCTATCTAGCTAGAGCAACTAGCAACACCCCAACAGTTCAATACATCACATTAAATTATGCCATGACCCGCTTTGTTTCCGCCAATTGTAAAGTGGGCTGCATGGCTGTGCTTGTACAGACCACAGCCAGTTCCTTCCCCTCAGTAAACCCCTATTGTCAGTGAACGCTCAACGACTCTCCACTCACTAGCGAGTGCAACAGCATTTTGGTGTGGGTTCCATAGCCAAGACCGCGCTGAGATGTATGCCAGCCTTTGTCAGGCTCTAAGCTGAGGGTATGATGGAGGTTAAGAGCGGGGAGCACTCCTTGAGTTTTATTCTGCAGTCTGTGATCTTATATTACCCTACGGCATCTGTGGCAAGAGGCGCACTTCCTCACGTATCCAACCCATTCTCTAGCCAGGACTCGTGATACGTTTTCCATCCCATCTCGTTTTCATACATCGTCTTCGAGTCCACCTCTTCCTCCAAGTCGCTGGAGAAGGTATCCGGCTCATCAAACAACTCCACCATCTCAAAGTCAACCATAACCATATGCAAGTCATCACAGTCCACCTCAAGAGCTAGCATGCATTCCTTTGTGTCGCAGAACCGTGTCCCAGATACCGATTGCAACACGTGCTGTTGAGGCCGCAAAATGACATTCCGGGGCTGCAGGTCTAATTGTTTGACGCCGCACGTGGTAATCATCTCAGGGGCCAGATTGAGCGCGGCGTCGGTGATAGCGACCTTATGCTTGGCGCATACATCCTCTACAACATCCGGAGGTACAATGGCGCGCAGGTCGCTGCCCGGCACTTCCTCGAGGAGAATGATGTAGACCGTCCTGCCCCCCTTAGCGGGAATCGCCGCGGCGAAGTATCCGTAGAACCGTGGCACCTTCGTTCCTTGAAGGGGCCTGAGCCGCTGATATGCCTCCACCTCGCACGAGACGGCGAAGTCACGCACGACAAAGGGATCATCCCACTCGGTCTCGTCGTCGTCAAAGAACACGGGGTCGTATATCTTCGCCACAAGCCGCGGCGGGTATGTGGTGGTGTGTGTCGTCGTTGTCGTCGTCGCTCCTGCATCCGAGTTGCTGCCCTGAACACGGGCTGTCCAGACGTGGGAGACACGGCGCATGCTGGAGTGAAGTCGATTTTCAAGGGTAATGGACACGGCAGGCGGGGTGGAGGGGAGAGTGACGCGCTCAGCGATCGATTTATTGTAGCGCTCGCGGAGTTTGGTGGGGATAGGCTTTGTCTTGTATATGATACGTGTGCTGGTAGGCGGGGTGGGCAGCTGCCAGGTGTAGAGGTCGAGGGATGCTCCTGGGTGATATGTCCGTCTGAGGGTTGGCATCATCAGTTCACAGGTTGGCAGGATCTTTCCGCGCACATTAAATCTGCGTTATGTAATCACGATTGCTGCCTGTACTGATCGAGGGTCCTTGTTGCAGAGATGGGTATCCGCCCCGATAGTCGGATAAATCTTACAGGGGCGTCAACAGTTTTTTTTTTTTTGGAAAGCGCTATATTCGGTTGTTCGGACCTAACTACTAAATATGTGCTAAATAGTGAGTGAAATAATATCAGCCCTATTTAGCGCGCTATAGCCAGGTCGGATGGACCGACCCGGAGGGAAATGGCTTTTACGCACACCCCGTGAGGAGGGGCGTCAACAGTACATGATCACGTGATCGTTCGACCGTGTGGCCGATTTCGTCTTTGTTGCATTAAAGCGAAAGCAATCTACGCGTTACTGTATTACTGACCGGAAATACTTTCGGGCCATCCATTATACACATGAGTGGTTTTTCCCCGGTGGCGCACTCATGGTGACACTACTTGTGGGCTCGTTGGAGCGCGCGACGTCCGAGTCCGGCCGGTTGGTCGTCGAGTCGATCTCGAACATTCATTGAGCCACACTGCGCAAGTGGCGCCATCGTTTCGTGAACAACTTTGCCGAGATTAACAAGGCACGGACGCAAGGACCGCCCGGGCATGTTCGACTCTGAACCGAACGAACTTGCGGAGCGCGTACGAGCTTGCAGTATTATATCGAAAGTGGTTATGTAAGAAAAGTTCCAATGCATCTGTGTATTTGATTCTAGATTACTCATGTCGAACAGACTATTTGTGCGTCTTCTTCATGGAGAAAACTCTGGAGTGACGTTGTTGTTTCGTCCCTCCCATCATGGCTTTAGCTGCTATTGTGAGATCGGGTTCACGACGAGGACGTTAGGAGGAATGGTTCTTGTTTGTTTCATCCTTCGGGTGTAGTTGACGATGACTCACATCAGGAAGATGACATGCTATTTGGCGTGACTTGACGCGGCTTGGCATGATTGGCTCTCTTGGGGTCCT
>QFEZ01000258.1:83868-95871 GCA_003316425.1 Russula lepida | reverse complement strand
AAACTATGGAAAAGGGATATTTGATGAGCAGAGGATAATTTATAGGTGTATGCTCCAAGCAGTAGCATGAGCAGGAAGCTGCGCGTATGCCTTGCGACGCCATTTATTTGTATGGACCCACAGGTACCACAGGGACATGACCGGGGCCATCGGAGTTGGGGCGTTGGCATTGCTTGTGAAGGCGTGAATCGTAAATAGCCAACTGCAGCCGTGAACGCCACAAAACTACCGACGAGTGAACTAGTAGTAGACTCTGACATATTACCCGAGGGCAGGTGTGGAACGGTAGACTTGGGACCTACGACTCGGATGATATGTCTTCGTTGGACGAGCCCACAAGAACATCAGTTGGCCTGGGTCAGAACAAGTAGTTTGAGGCGTGCTCCGGGCAGTGGCATGCTAAGAAGAGCACAGCGCGATGACATGTGGCACCGTTTGAGATTGAATGGCGAGCCCACTTGCAAGAGCGTTGGCCCGTATCGTCCGAGTCGGCCGGTGACGATGTGCATCTGTGGCTGAAGGTGACTTTTCGCGGTAACTTGTTTCAGGACTTTCCGCAGTTTTGCCACTTTTCTGGCTCGTACAAGCCCGAAAGGATTGTTGCAGGCTTACCAATGCGGGTGAAGGGGTAGGTTCCCAAGGGCACCAGTGGGCGTGGGCAAGAACAAATTGTCATGGAACTTTTGAGGTAGGTAGGTATAAGCCTTGAACGTGCTGCGGGGAAGTGTGGCGTCGTCTTCTGGGACAAACCACAACCCCTTACGGAAGATTATACGCTGAGTCCTCGCGGTTTCAGGTTTCAGGTTAATCTAGACTGATGACGCCACCGAATTCAGATTTCACATCACAGTATTAGATTTCCGAGTCACTACATCACCGCATCATTACCGAATCTCAGATGGGTCGGGATTTGCCAGTGATTGGACCAGCAGTACGTGCCATCAAAAAATTATTGACGATCCATTTACCATAATAACCGATTTTCCCCAAGCATGTGTTCGGCAAATGAAACGTCGTCAACTACCTCACAAAACGTACGACTTGTCGCCCTTAAGTTTGGGAGGTGAATCACGACTTCTCAGGGCCGTACGGTCCATGCTATGGCATTTCAGAGGAATGTCTAAGCCATGACAAGCAATAACAAACACTGTAATCCAAGCAATCAATAAAAAAGCCATAAGGAAAACGAAACAAGCAGGGAAGGCATGGAAGGAACGCTACTTTATGAATCATGGTGAGTTGCAAATTGGGGTAGTTCAAGTAGAGAATTGCGAGTTGCCGAAGGACTTCAGTAGCCCGCCCATTGGAGACAGGGCCCCGGTGAGAAACTCCATTGAGGAAGGCCGCAGCCTGCTGAACCTCGTCATTAAATGCGCTAATCTCCTTTGGTGAAGGGCATGGTTAGATAAACGTAAGCATTAAAGCGACGTCAGCACACATGGGGTGGTGGGGCGACGTGGGCTCGAGTGGGGACATCCTGAGCAACTCCAGCACAGTCGGCGGGTCTCGGAAAGAGGACGGGAGGGTCGGACGTTACAGGTGTGCAGAAGGGGATGGTACTAAGTGATTTATTCAAGTCATCCTGGGTCAAAGGCCTGCTCATGGGGCTTGAAGCAGGCCTTAGTGACGTCGAGGAACTTGATCAGCGCTTTGCTACCTTCCTTGGTGCCAAATAGTGAGGATAATGAGAGGTCGGGAGCGACTGGGGCCGAGTAGGTAGCTCGCGTGCAGGCAAACCTGGGCAGGATTGAATAACGTGGCTGACTGTTTGAGGGTTGGCTCCGCATTCTGGGCAGCGTGTAGGCTTGCGAGGATGGAACCTAGTAGTGTAGGACCCGATGAATACGTGGCTTGTGACAAGACGAATGAGGGCGGCAGAAGCTGTGTGGGAACCTCCGGCCGCACTGTCGATGACCGACGGGAGTTTTCCGGGGGGCGGGGACGGGAGGGCGAGGTATGCTTGGGTGCGTTTGTCGGTGTTGTGCCATCTGGCTTGCCATGCTGAGATGGCGAGCTGTTTGGACGTTGCCTTTGAAACACGACCCTGTTAGGCTCTCGGTGGTTCGGAGGGAAGGGAGCTGTGGCTGTTTCGCGGGCGAAGTCGATGCAGCGGCGGATGTCAGCGATCGAGACCTCGGATGGGCACCATTCGATGGAGACCCAAGTGGTCCTGAAATTGGAGAGGATCTGGGTCAGCGTCGTGCAAAACTTGCAAGAGAAAGGTTGTCCCGGGTGGGGACGTAGGTTGGTAATGGCTTGGATGGCAGCCAGGTTTGTTGAGAGGATTGTAACGTGAGAGGTCTGGTGTTGGTTGAGGTGTAACTGGGCTTGGGCGGCTGCAGCGGCAAGGGCGCATAGGTCGACATTGAAATCGGTGGTAGAGAAGCCTAATTGGTGAGCTGAGTGCCAAGTGGCCTAATTCTTGGTTGTTGGAGAAGGTGGTGATCGCCAAAGCTGGTTGGACGTCATCGTCTCGGTTCCAGTTGGATTTAGAGCGCACGGGCAAATACCGTTAGGTGATTGGGCCGAGCTGAAAGGGCACGAACTGGCCCAGATGTGCCTGTGCCAGCGTCCAATGAGCCTAGTTGTGCCCTTTCGTACCAGTCCCTGTAGACCGATAATGCTCACTCGATGATGCACGTGTCGATGTCTCAACATCGACACACGTGCGCGCCTGTTCACTGTGACAGTCCCGAGAAGCCAGTTCTTGCCTCTTTTTTGGATCGTTTCCCTCTCCAAGGCAATTTCTGATGGCTAACAAGACGGCTAATATTCAAATTTCCTTTTTCCTTGAGGTATCACTATACTCATGTGGGATCCTAATAGCAATGACTACGGAGGTGGGAATGAACTCAACTGAGAGCAGCCAAAGGCCGTACGCTTTCCACAAGCCAAATAATGACTGCATATCTCCACCTGTTCAAGTTGTCGCTTGTATGTCTCATGTGGTATCATATTTGGGATGGTGGCTGTGCTACTCCTCGTCCTGTGCCGTTACTTCGTACTGAAGATATGGAGGGCGGAAGTATAGAAGAACGCTTTGGATGCTTGGGGCCGTCCTTGTTGCCATTTTTTCCCCACCATTGCTCAAGGCATTGTACACGAGCATGTATTCTGTTGATGTACCATATGGCTCGTGATGGAGACGTCATTAATATTGTAGATGCTCTCATCCAGTTGTAAGACTGCTCTTACCCGATCGCATCCCCACATCAGTTCTCCCCATTCCCCAGCATAGTGCTCCTCAAGAAACAGTAATCACATGTCAAGTTCCAAACATGTCTGTCTCTACCCTTTTCCCAATGATAAGCGATTCATAAGTCTGTTCCCGCGTGTCACTGAGTGTTGGTTGTCACACCGGGCAACCTTCCCCTCCCGCTCCCATCAGCACTTCTCCCTCTCAACCAACCTCCATGCTCTTACTCCCAGTGCTTTTCCTTACTCTCCTAAATATATACGCAAGTTCAGTGTTCCGTCTTCGTGTGTTATCTAAGTGTTGGCCGTCACACCGGACGCCCTTCCACCAGTTTGGTCAGTTCGACACACAACTAGGACGAAGGATAATGTGGCGATAACTCATTTTGGACATCATTACAGTGATGGTTCAGCATGGTTTGAATCCTCACAGAGGTTCTTACGATGGATTCGTGGCCCTAACAGAAAGCTAGATGCTGCATCCTTGTGCCAGTGGATAACAGGATTCCGGGTCCGGGTTAATCTATAACCTCAGTCTCAGAGCCTATGCATAAGCCGGATAGCGGCTTTCCAAGGATGGCGACGCCACTGAATCCAAGGTGGGATGCATGGCTACGCTCGTACGGACAGCTCCAGGGCATCCCAGGCTCGGCCATGTCGGCCAGAGCGACACACTTCATCCCTTGTTGTCTTGTTTTACGATCTTATGTCACTCGTTTCATGCATCACCTTGGGCCCCTTTTCATCGTGGTCATGTATTTAAACATGACTCCTCGATATTATAATAGAGACTCTTTGAGACCCTTTTCTCTTCTACCTTTCAACCTCTTCAGAGCCCGAGGGTGCCGGGTGTTAGTGCAAGCAAATGAGCCGACACACATCCTGCCCCTTTGTTGAATGTTGACCCTCTCCCTCTTTTTAATACACTCTCTTTAGGGGTCATAAAACTTGGTCCTTACGGACTCACTCACGCCGTTATTTGGCATTTCACCAAATATCACAGTGTTACTGTATCATCGCTAAATCCCAGAGGTTGGAAGCTTTCTAGAGTCTGTCAGTACTTGGCCAATGCATTCCATCGGTGCCATCGAACAACCATCAATCACTGGGAATGCATCTGCCTAAGCCTGGGCCACGGTTCAACAATGAAAATGTCATCCATTGCCTCGTAAATGGCGCTCTCTAGAAAATGAAGGATAGTACGTCTGTACTCCTTACTAGGGCAGTCAATGCGATGGTTTCAGGGGAGGTCTAACACCAAACACGCAGCAGTGCAGGTAGTCAACGCGGCTACTAGTATTGTTACAGATGACAAAACCAAAGCTAGGAAGGCATGGATAGGAGCGCTAAATAGGTATTTACATCGACATGGCATTGCTTGAAGGCTCAGAGATGCTATATCCGATGATTATGAAGAGCGTGTCCTGACAAATGGCAACCTCAGAGGTCAGTCAGTTTGAGGTTAATGACCACCGTCACTTCATCGGCATGGCCAGGTTCCATACGAATTGCGGCCACTTTTGAATTCGGGTCGTTCAAGTACAGGTTTGCCAGCTGGCGTAGGACCTCACTAGCCTGTTCATTGGGGACAGGGCCCAGGGGGGGGGTTTCACCGAGGAAGGCTGCAGCATGGCCAGCTGCAGCTTCATGAGCTTCGTTATTGAATGCATTAATCGCCTTTGATAAAGGGTATGGTTAAATATATGTATGCCAGTGGAGTAAATATGGTTAGTACATACGGGCGCTGGTGAGATGATTTGGGCTTGGGCTGGGAAATCCTGAGCAATTCTGGCATTGTCACAGATAATATGATCACGATTCCCCTGTGGAGGAAGGTAATCATTGGCCATGCCATAATAGTCCACTGGCATGTCGGTGTACTCTTGGTCTTGTGGTTGAGCCTAGGTGGGGGACATAAGCGCATGGGTTCTCGTAAATCGGGTAACATTACAAGGCCAATTACTGACCACTGTATCCTGTTGTACACTGGCATGAGCATGTGACTGCCCTGGTATCGGACGACGGTCGGAGAAGGATGCTGACTGTGGGTGTTGGGGGGCCGGGAAGGCGGAGGCACCTTGGGCCCAGGGCACATCTGCTGCATGAGGCGGGTTCCCTGGAGATAGACCGTCGTGTTGTTGTGGGAAGGCCATCTAACAACTTGGAAGTTGAAAGTGAGTGTGACAGATTCGCAAGTGTTGTAATGGGTACGTACCGAATCACTACTAGTATGGGTGTGTGTGTGTATGACTACCACTGGCAGTGGGTATTCAAGCGGGCTTGTATCGCTATGACACTGACCATCGCAGAGTTCTCCCTTTTATGCATACTATAGTCAGCGCTAAATGCAGACAGAAGACAGATCCATGATCTATCCAATATCCATCACACGGCCATCCTCCCAGTCACCGGATGCCCTGAAGCCTGTCACTGGGTGTAGAGTAGGGCTCCAAGAATCCTGGGCGTAGACACATTGCCGTATAAGGATTTCGATCCGCAAAGGGTCCCCAACTTGCATATCTGTGTTCCTGTGCTTACTTTTGTCCGAGGCCATGACAAGCACACCTGTTCCGTACGTTTTGCACTACCTTCTCATCCCGACAAGGCTATGCTGAGTGGGCACTTTTCTTCCTGCAAATGCTTCTCCTCCTGAACAGCATGTTTACAACTACTCTCAAGTTGACCTATCCAGGGCTTAATAATGGATCCGGGTGTAGACACATTGCCGTATAAGGATTTCAATCTGCGAAGGGTCCCCAACTTGCATATCTGTGTTCCTGTGCTTACTTTTGTCCGGGGCCATGACAAGCGCACCTGTTCTGTACGTTTTGCACTACCTTCTCATCCCGACAAGGCTATGCTGAGTGGGCATTTTTCTTCCTGCAAATGCTTCTCCTCCTGAACAGCATGTTTACAACTACTCTCAAGTTGACCTATCCAGGGCTCAATAATGGATCCGGATGTAGACACATTGCCATATAGGGCTTGGATCCGGGTGTAGACACATTGCTGTATAGGGCTTGGAATCCTGTGCATAGACATGTTGCCGTATAGTAGGGCTTGGAATCCTGTGCTTAGACATGTTGCCATATAGGGCTTGGAATCCACAGAGGGTCCCCAACTTGCATATCTGTGTTTGTGTATCTGTGTTCCTGTGCTTACTTTTGTCTGGGACCATGACAAGCGCACCCATTCCGTACATTTTGCACTACCTTCTCATCCCGACAAGGGTGCCTAGTTATCCGATAATGGACACAACATGGTAAGGCTCTATGATATTTACCTCACCGATGAACCGAGTATGTTAAACAGATCAAATCGGCTTTGAGTGGGGGTGTGTGAGCCTGTGAAGGGCGTGGGAGTTGTGATGCGACGATTACGATGCGATCTGACCTGATTACATACAAATCTCCCACACCCCCACGCCCTCTCAGGCCTGGCCTCACCCAAGCTCACACCCCATATTCTCCCCTGCTTCCTCCCCCCACATTTCAAGTTTTGCTACAGGAATTCTATCTCACAAGCGGTAATAACGGGTAGGCGCGATGAATGCATTACACCCGCAATATTCCCCACGGCCGTATCAAGCTTTATCTGACCAGACTTGCGCGGGACAAACGCGCTGCTGTACGGCGTGTCAATATGCCGATCATTATGCCGATTATAATGCCGATCATAGGACATATCGCACGGGAGTGTATCACACCATACTCTCCCTCGGCTCGCTCGCGGGCGCGCTTAAAATGTCTGAGTCTGACGCCATCAACCGCGTCCACGGGTGGATATTCCGTCGGGGTATACAATATTCAATCTGTTTTCCATATTGTATTATAATAAGTTACTCATAGTCGTCCATTTCTCGTATGGTCGCTTAATGTCACGGTGTTGTGTGCGCGCTGCAGCCGCTGCTCTTGTCCACCTGAGAATGATGCGCAGGACTCGGCATGAAGAAAACGAAATGGCGAACTTTGGCAAACTCTCCCATCCAATTTGGATTGGATAAAAAAGCATGGTTCGACCCGGGTTCGAACTGGGGACCTTCTGTGTGTTAGACAGATGCGATAACCAACTACGCCATCGAACCTGTTCAAAATCTCTTCCTGAAGTGTTATAATATCCAAATTTGCCCATTTCCTCGTCCAGAGCTCTAAAGAAGAATCTAGCCCGTCCAGTGACTTATCGACATACATCATAAAAACTACCAGAACCTCAGCTGAGTGCATCAACGCAGCAGCCGTGGCCACGCACTCGGTGTAGATTTTGCGTCATTGCTGTGACAACCTCGATACGCTACAACTTGCAAACACAAAAAGAATGTTATCATCACCTGCATTGTGCATTCACCCCGGAAGGACTCGCCGTAGCTATAACCCAGGGGACATGCGATGTTGTGTCAGACTACTAGCATTTTATATCACCACGAACCTTGTCGAGTATTCGTTTGGCAGGACAAAAGCACAGGTAAGGAAAAATGAAGGACCGACCGTACATATTTGAGAGACACAACACAGGACCCCAAGGGGGAAAGGAAGAAAGAAAAAAAAAGAAAGCGAAGAAAAAGGTCGTACCAGCGTTGAACACCGTGGACAGACCTTCTACACCATTTCTAGAGTTTCGCAGCCTCGAGAAAGTGGAAGAGATGAGTAATGACATCGCCTGGCACAGAGCACGAGCAGAGGGGACGGACTGGTAAGCCTCCGCCTCAATCGACCCCCCCTTTTCTCTTCACCTCCCAAACTCTAGTGAATTACAAGAAATCCTCGGCGCGTGCCCGCTTTTTCCCACGCGCCTCCTCTGGAGCAACAAAAACTGCCCCAGCCTCAGGCGCGTCCTGCGCAAGCGCACCATCAGTCTTTGCCTCGCGAGCAGACACAATCATGTCCTTAGCAAAGTAATATTTCGGGTGCCGCGCGCGAACTTCATCCTTTCATTGGAATGTAGTCAATATACTCGCGTAAGAGGAAAACAACGTTGAAACTTACTGGTGAGAAATTAGGCTCAGGATACTTAAGCACTGTTTTCTTCTTCAAGTCCGGGTTCGTCTGTGCGAGAGATGGATCTGGCAATGTGAGCGGGGGCGGCGCCATAGGCTGGGTTGATATAGGCGCTGGGGTGGCTGATGACGAAGGTGGAACAGGTGTTGAGTCGGAGATCACAGGCGGGGTCGCAGAGGGAGGAGGGAATGGTGGCGTCATACCAGGCGGAGGGAACGGAGGAACCATACCAGGAGGCCGTGGGAAAGGTGGCATCATACCTGGAGGAGTGGGAAATCCTGGAGGAAGAGGGAAACCAGGTGGAGGTCTGAATTGAGGTAAACATACAAAGTATGAATAAGATCAGGTTGTGAAGGACCTACCCAGGAGGCATGCCAGGCACGCCCGGGAGTTGAGGCGGGAAGGGAGGTGCTCCTGGGAAAGCGCCCGGGGGCGGTGGGATGCCAGGGAAGGCGGGGGGCGCACCTGAGGGAGCCACTGGCACAGGAGGAACTGAAACTGGAGGAGCTGGTGCTGGGGGAGCAACATATGTCTGCGGCGTGGCTGCATACACAGCACTCTGATTTGTATCGGTTGGCGCAGGCGCCGGGGTTTCATGCGCTCCCATGAGTGCTTTGTGCGCTTCGAGTTGGGCACGTAGTTCCTCCTCTGAAAGTGGCCGATTCTCTGTCTTTGGGCGTTTGGCTTGCGGCTGGGAGATAGAACCTGCGCTGAGGCCGAGTTCGATTTCCTTGCGTCGCTTATAGTCTGCGACATCTGGGGCGGGTATACCTTCCATACCAAATATCTCAACCTCGTAACCATCACGACCCGGGAGTGCATTCTCGATGCGAGGAAGGCTAGATGGAGGGGTAAGACGGGGATCATAGAAGACAGCAAAGCGCATACTTTTCTGGTTCGAGCTTGTGGACCTGTTGGATGTGGACTGCAAGACCACCAGCGGTGTTGAGACGGCGAGGACACATGCCACATTTGAAATGTTTGGCCTTCTGGTGCTGCATTAGAACTGAACAAGGCTTTGATATGAGTAGGTGTGGCTGATGACAACAGATCAAACGGACCTTTCTCATCCTCAAACTCTCGCTCGCAGTACCAGCACCAGGGACGGAGAACCTTTAAAATCTTTGTGTCAGCAAGGGTCAATCGATGGAAGGTCGACTTGCCTGCTTATTCTTTTTTTTAGCCATGTTATATGATGATGAAGTAGGCGGGGGTGAACAGTCACGCAATTATATTTGGTCCGGACAAACAAAGAAATAGTCGATTAGTCATCAATTGCCGAGGCCTTCGGTCAGGTGTACAGCGCAAACTGGCGGTGTGAGTTGCGCCTGTTGCGCCTTGCATGTTGGGCCATTATTTAGGCCTTATAAAATGACGATATGCTGTCTCACATCCTCCATGACATCCTCCACTGTTTTCCCACGTACCCACATGGGCGTAGAGGCTTTTTTTGACCCTTCCAGAATCCAAATGGCTCACTACGACATCTTCTGCAAACAGCTTCCACTCAAGTATCCTGCGTTTGGACATGCACTATGGGAGTCGAATGCAAGGAAACCAGATATGCCCATACAAGTCGGTGATGTCGGTGTCATACGCAGAGCAACGCAGAGCCAAATTCTACAGTGTCTTCAACGCCCTGCTTCCAGCAAACGACCCATCCCACGTGCTCGGTGTGCCAGAATATCACGGACCTCTTGACCCCAGTTTGTTGGATCATATCTATAATGGCTCTCTTAATTCAATAATTATTGTTCGACCGGGGTCAGCGTGGAAGCTGACCCGGGCTATCATTCTTCTGGGTAAGTGAGAATTAACACTCTGAACTCAGGCTTTCAAAGCTAATATCGAAATTGTCTCGGCTCAGATGACTTTCGGCATGTCACGTTTCAATATAGACTCGGAAGAATTCGAGGAGCCGCGGTATTATTTCTGCCAGTAACAGCCTGGTGTGAAGAAACTCTTGCGCAGGGCGATTTTGGCCGGTGGATGGTAAAGCATATTGACAACTGGTTCGCCTTATCCTCTCGTTTACCTTGGACACTCTTGCCATCTCTTGTTCGCTCTTCTGCAAGCATACCCCTGACTGCATGGCGCGAATACTCGCACAAAAAATATGTTGAGGGAAGAAAGTTGTGGGCCACCCCATCATTCCGCCCTCTGCTCAGGACAGTCGCTCACCTTCAATGCCCTCGCGATTCACATCATCCTGTACGTCCATCGTGTGCCCTACTTTACGGTCCTTCAACACTTATTTTCCAGGCCCCATAATGGACGTGACATCTCCGATTTTCAACTTGTCATTGCTCTCCGGAAATACTATCACATCACCTCTCCATTGGCCATCCTGCTGAGCGTTGGGGGCACCTTCATGTGCGACCGCTATTTCAATCTCGATCTCGAAGACTTGACCTGACACAACGTCATTGAGCATGACGCACCTTTGACGCAGGCCAATGCCATGCCAGAGGGCCGATGTGTGCCTGTAGCTGTCGACGGAGAACTCCTCCGGTATCTGCTTGATGTTTCGCAAAATTCTGATGTCCTCACGTTCGACGACCTCGTCACGGTACGCGCAAACCGGGACGCATGCTCCGCATGCCCGTCGGAAGAGTTCACGCTGTCATCTCCCGAGCAGCGGTTGCGTTGACTGTACAAACATTGGGCGATGAGGAGGGAATATGCTGAAGCAATACGTCCGAAATACCACAAGTGAACGCCCCAATGTAGGGCTGATCTGATCATATATGGTGGTGGGTCAGCAAATTTTGGGGGTAGTGGTTGAACGTTGAGCACCAGCACTCTCATCGTACACCCAAGTGTCTTGGAAGCTTGCCTGGAGGTGGACGATTAGTTTTGAAACATAAAGGCTTGTTCTAAGTACAAATTCATAACATTTAATGGGATGGAAGTGGCGGATAAGCGGCCCGATGGGGGTATTCTGTATCAGGATTCCCATAATAAGACGCTGCGGAAACGTGTCTTGTGCACCACTCGAATACGCCATCATTCATCCATTCTTTCACATGACTTTGTGTCCTTGCCTTGACCCCATTTAACCCTTCCCTTGTAATTGCTCTTCTAGCTCACCTCCTTCTTTCTTCCCCGGCGACGAGAATCCTTGCCCTGCAAGAATGATCGGAAACAGCTGGCCGGAATATGTCTTTATTCTGATCTCACTCCTCGCCCTCCGTCTCATCGCGCCGCTCTCGATAATCTATCTCGCTGTCTCTTTTCACGCCTCTGCCTTCCTTTGGTCTCCATTTCTCGGGGCGTATGCAATAGTCGAGGCTTCGTTTTACTTGTTCGTGTATTTGCCACGGAGTTTCTATCTACAACGGGTAAGTTGCCCACCGAGTTGCTACTTTTCGCACGCTAACCCACTCTTCGCTACACTATACCAGGATGCCATACATCCACCGCGCATGTCTCGTGCCGAACGCGAGGCACTTTTCCATAAATGTGCCGACACGATGACCTCAGAATCAATCACCGGCTGGTTCCTTCATTCTTCTGGCCAGCAGATCTGGCGTGACAATGTCGAGGACTGGCTCCTCTGGGCCCTCTTTTCAGTCCGCAATCGCGATACCCATTCGGAGTGGGAAGATGAGCTCGACCATTATATAACTGTCATGGGAGAATATGTCGGATACCCCCTTAGACGCGGGAGCAATCCCAAGGCGCAATGTCTCCGTCTCACCATGGACCCCGTCCCGACGATACACCGGCCCTTTGTCTGGTATATGGTACGTTTCCTCTTGTGCGTACAGAAATCCCACCTTTTAAAAATCTTGCGGTAGCTCGTCTGCTTTGT